>PVIH01004538.1:0-138459 GCA_004025045.1 Sigmodon hispidus
CTCACCTCTGGTCAGGGTTCGAATCCGCCCCTCAGAGACCCCTGCAGTTAGTTTGCTCAGTTCACTCAGTTCAGGGTCGCAGTAGGGCTCCTAGTAGATTCCCTGAGCAGCAGGAGCTGCGGGTGTGGCCAGGTGCAGAGTTCAGCTGCCCCTGCTCCAGAGTGCGCTGGGACGCCGCAGAGAGCACAGGTCCCGGTGGAGGAACCGGAAGCAGTGTAAGAGGTAGGCTTCTGATGGTTAATCTTGGTTTCCATTTTGACTAGATCTGAATCAACTTCTTTTAAGGCAAAAAGCTAGGCATACCTCTGAGGAAACTTCTTGACCAGATTACTTGAAGTGGGAAAACCTGGCATTTAATGTTGGCAGCACCTTTCAGTGGCAACCTAGATACAAGGGGCCTGAAGAGATGATTTAGTGGTCAAGAGCACTGGCTGCTTTGAATTTAGATTCTGTTCCCAGCACTCATATGGTGATTCACAATCATCTATATTTCCAGTTCCAGGAGATCTGACATCATCTGGCTTTTGTGGGCACCAGGTACATGCACATTCTTTAGTGAGCTTTACTTATAGATTGTGTTTATGCTTTAAATTGGAGATGGTTGGCATAATCTAAAGATTATATTGATTGGAGAAGTTCCATTGGCAGTTCTTGGTTGATAGGTCCAGAGTTACTCTTACAATTCATAAGTCAAGTACATCTGACTCTACCTACTATCTCCACGGACAGGGGAGCATCAGGGTCAAAGTAGAAACTACCAACGGCTGAATGTACTGACCTTAGTGGACAGTAATGGACCTGACTCACACAAACTTTGTCACGTCCATTAATCTTAGTGTTCCCATAAATGAATAGGGTGTCTACTAATGCTTTGCTTGATCTTTACATGCAAAGGGATTACAGACAATGGAAAGAAAGGTTATTTGGAATCACTAAATATAGAATCAAGGTCCCCTCAACTAATTTCATATTTTGATTCAGTTTAAAAATTACAGAACCCCTCTGATGAATGGGAGGCCAGATCTCTTTAGCAGAACCTCCTACAACATCTGAAAGTTTTCCTGTGACTTTTTTTGTTTCCCCCAGGGACCTGGAGATTTTTCCAAGAGTAACTTCACATTAGAGTAAAAGATATGATCTGACTTTCTCTGACTCCCAAGACACTAACTCTGAATTGATGTTGATTCCAGAAGATCTCAGGCATCATTGTTCCCCAAAGTCAAAGAGGCTTATGAAAGTCAGATCACTGATAGACTTTTATCCAGTCTGACTCAGAGTGGGTTCAGTGGGTCCCTAAACTTATCCTATGGTTGTTTCCCCACCCCAGAATGCATAATCAGGACAGAGAAACTTTAGCAGAATCCTCATATTGACAACCCTATCTATGGTTGGAAAGGCCAAATGAAAGTGAGTAGAGCTTCCCCTGTAAGAAAAAATAGTGCATAAAAACCAATGCACAATGCCTTTAGGATGACAAAAATCTGTGCCAGGGTCAAGGACTTGAAAGATGTAGGAGTTATGGTTCCCAACACATCTGTTATTTGTCATGTGCAAAAGACAAATGGGTCATGGGGAATGACAGTTGATTATAACAAACTTAATTAAGCAGTGCTTCCAATTGCAGGTTCCTGGAACCTGGTATGCAAATATTGACCTAGCAAGTTTTTTTTCTTGATACCTTTCTACAAGAACCACCAAAAGCAATTTTCTCTCAGCTAGCAAGGCCAACACTCTACCTTTACTTTTTTACTTCAAAGGTTCATTAATTCTCTAGCTCAGTGTCATAACTTAGTTTTCAACAATCTTGGTCACCTGTCTCTTTCACAAGTAATCACACTGGTCCTTTATATTGAGGACATTAGCTCTATTGGATCAAAAGAGCAGGAAGTAGCAACCACTTTGAAATTGTTGGTAAAGCATATATGCATCAGATGATGTGAAAGAAATTGAACTAAAATTCAAGGGTTTTCTACCTTAATGAAATTTCTGCAAGTCTAGTGATGTGAAGCAAGCACAGATAGTTCTTGTAAGGTGAAAGGTAAGTTGTTGCACCCCCTTCCACACACACATCTGAAGTATGCTTCTTAGTGGGCCTGTTTGGATACAGAGGCCTTGTTCCTCAGCATATATATCAAGTGTCTCAAGAAGTTGCTGGCTTGGAGTTGGGCCTAGAGTAAGGGAAGCTTTTTCTACAAGTCTAGGCTACTGTCTAGGCTGCTAGGCCAATTGTGCCATGTGATCCAGTAGACCTGATGGTCTTTGAGATGTCAGTGACAGGTAGAGATGCTGTTGGAGTCTTTGGCAGGCCCCTATTGGTGAATCCCTTTGGAATTTTGGAGCGAGATCCTACTGTCATCTGCAAACAGCTACTCTCTGAGAAGCAATTCTCCACCTGCTATTGTGCCTCATTTATTGGAAACTAAGCATTTGACAATGAGCCACAAAATTATCATGTAACATGAACTGTCAATCATGAACTGGGCAGTGTTACCTAAACCACCAATCCATAATGTTTGACATTCACAGCAACAAGATATTACATATTTGATTGGATCAAAGCATGTCCTCTGACCCAGATGAGTTATGTGAAGAAATTAACCAAAGCCTATGTACTACAATTATGTAGTAATTTGAATGTGATTGGTCCCCATAAGCTCATAGGGAGTGACATAAGTAGGAGATGTGGCTTTGTTGGAGCGGGTATTGCCTTATTGGAAGAAGTGTGTCACTGTGGAAGTGGACCTTGAGGTCTCATGTATGCTAAAACTATGCCCGATATCTCAATTAGTTCGTGCTGCCCACTGATCAAGATGTAGGACTCTCAGCTCCAGCACGTGTCTGCCTGCATGCCACCATGTCCCACCATGATGATAATGGACTAAATCTTTCAAAATGTAAGTCACTCTAATTAAATGTTTTTTCTTTATAAGAGTTACTGTGGTCATGGTGTCTCTTCACAGTAATTGAAACTGTATTTAAGACACATACAATGCATTCTGTCCCAAAGCATGCACCTTAGGCCTTGCTGGATGTGTTCTATAACTGAATGAGAAAGAGAATACTAAGGCCTGATTTACAGATGGTTCAGGTTCCACCCAGAAGTGGACAGTCTTTCTGGGACAACCATGAAGGACATTGGTGAAGGGAAATCTTCATACTGGTAGAACTTTAAGGAGTGCCCATCATCATGATAATGTATTTTACTTGGTGTGTAAATGACCGGATGTGATATTATATCCTGATGCATAAACTATAGCTAATGGTTTGTCTGGATTGTCAAGGACTTGAAGTATGATGGGAAATTGGTGTGGAAGACATTTAGGAAAGGAGTATGTGGGCAGATCACTCCAGTTATGAAGATAATTGTGTTTCATATAGTTGCTCGTCAAAACCTAACATCAGCAGAAGATTTTAATAACCAAGTACCTAGGCTGACTGCTCTGTGGGTACTAATTTATTTCTTATTCTTGCCCCCTTCATCATTGACTCAGGGGGCACATGGACATAGTAATCATAGGGGCACAATGGGAGGCATACATGGGTTCAGCAACATGGACTTCTGTTCATGAATCCTGACTCGGTACAACTGCTACTCAGTGTTAAATCTAGCAACAACAGAGACTAACACTGTGTCCCCAATGGGGAAGTCCAACTGTTCTATGGGACACGATGTTCCTACTAAACTACATATAATTGGGTCTAAAGAACTCTTTAAGTCATAGGGTGATAATAATTAGCTTTGGTCAGACAATTTTCTTTTGCCAGTCATTAGTCAGTGGTGACTGAAGTATAACTGACGCATTTCAAGTAAACATTTTGTTCAACAGTAAATGTGATATCCATGTAGCCACATACAAGACTCAGTGACTACAGAAAAAGGGTGGGGAAAAAATCCAAGAGCTGGAAAAATAGAGACAGATGATATCTACGTCCAGGAATGACTCAACAGTTATAAAAACACCCTCAGACTTACACAAGATATGCAAAACATTAGGCCTGAAGTATCTCGATACTCTATTAAGGGAAGGAGAAAGACTTGGGGAGTCTCACCCCTTCCTGAGTCTTTATTCATGGCCGTTAGTTGATAGGGAAAGGAGACACATTTTCTTCATGTATAGCCACTGGGGAAGTGCTCATAATCCTGTAATGAAATTTCCTGGGTCACAAAAAGAAAAATTGAGACATAGAAATAGAAAGAGTATTAGTTGGAGTGCAGGAAGAGGATAAAAGGGTCAAATATGATCAAAATACATTATGTAAATGTATGAAAATGTCATAATGAATTACATCATTATATGTAATTAATAAAAATTTATCCCTGGTTACTCATGGAGAAGATGCAGTTGTATAGCCACTAGTTGGCAGCAGCCTAGAATACTGAGGTTCTCCAGTAGGCTGATATGCTCAATTCAGTGACCAATATATGGTTCCTCCCATTACTCAGGATGCACAAGTCCAGGATGGTGGTGTGGAAATGGTACCTCCTCCTCAGTGAACTACCAACCAAACGTCTGCCTCTTGTTCCCACAAGCCTATGGTCTGCTGGCTTAGACCTCTTGGTCTAAGGAGTGCTTCTGCCAGGAGTCACGGGAGCCATCTCCCTAGCCACTCTGGGTTCCTGAGGGCCTGGAGTTAGCAGGTAGAAGAGAAGGAACAATGGAGTTAGGAGGGTTGATTGACCCAACTCGAAGGGGAATTGGATTGTTTCTGCGTGATGGAGGTAAGGAAGAGCATATCAAATGCAAGAGATACACCTTGCAATTAAAGTCAGTGGGAAGGTATGGCAACTCAATTCAGCCAGGAAGATACATGAGCCAGACCCTTCAAGAGTGAATGGATCTATCCTCTACATAAAGAACCAAGACAGGTAGGTGCTGAAGGGGGATGGGCTATGGAGTGAGGTGAGGAAGACAGTTATAAACTCCAGCTAAGTCCCCAAGACCTGTTGCAGAAATGAGGATTGCTAGTTCCAAGAATGTTTTTTTCCTAATTTAGTTAAGAATATGTTTGAATATATAGACACATATATTAAGCAAATATTTGCGGTTTCTTCCTGTTCCTTTACCCTGTAATGTAATGACTGAGATAATACAAATAATTAAATGTTCTTAAATTTATATTGTCCTAGTTAAGCTATAGGATACTAAAAGACTGCATTCCTGGAGGAACCTTGCCATTTATTCTGTGGGAAGAATGGCATATTCTCAGTGATCCGTGAGATAACCGTATAATGTTAGGCAGAACGATGTTCTTCTCCTTGTATTCATCTGAAAATTAAGCACAGCAAAAGGAAGGGTTTGATTAAACCAACTAAGAAATACACCCCCAAGCAGCCCCTCCCTAGAGTGGGCGGCCCTAACGTAGTAACCACTTAAATAAAAGGAAGCTAGAGGGAACCATACAGCTTGCTTGCTGCCTTCACTTCCTGCCCTTCTCCACTGACATCAGGCTCCAGCTTCTCCAAGGTCCCAGTAGCTTTCCCGGGTTCTTCCAAGGCACCAGAATTGGAACTGCTGAAATATCTGGCTTTGTAACTTGAACAGCTTCCAGATTCCAGTCTTTGTCCATCTGGACTGTGCAGACCCACCCAGCACATTGTAAGTCATTCTAGAAAACTCTCCTTTCTCCATATACATTCTATCAGTTCTGTTCTTAGAGTACCATACCGAATGTGGTCTGCTTATCTCTCTTCTTTCTCCCAGAAATCCTTGGTACCTGGGGCTTCCTCGGCTGTCATTTTCCACCTCTTTTCTTTTAGCGTGGCTCAGGGGGCCTGCTCCAGGAAAAAGATAAAGACCATTACTAAATGACCCTTGACTTGAGGAACTAAATGGGTTATATTTCAACCCAGGTCCTGGGGCCCTGGGAGGCCCAGCAATTCATTTCCAGTTCTTTCCTGCCTTTTATTTCTCTTCTGACATATTGCCTCTTCTTCCATAACCATTTACAACAAGAAGTCCAATTTTATCATTTATTATTTATTCTATTAAACCACTCCCAATCTTTCCAGTTCTTATGCTTAATAGAAGCAGCTGCCATCTTAGGGAAGTTTATATTTGTGTTTTCTGAGGGGTTCTGGCCTTAAAAATCTCTCCTCCGTCCCACAAGACAGAATGAGGAATCTGTCAGCCTAGGTCTACACTTTGTTTTCCATCTCAGGAGAACAGGCGATGGAGAAAGCTGGGGGAAGATGCTCTGTTTCCGGGTCTGCAGTGAAGAATGGCATGGAGAACCCAGGGCTGGAACTCATGGTAATTCAGTACCGTGGGCTTTGGTGTGGCTTTAGCAGCTTTCCAGGTCTATTGATGTGCTCCCTGCATGGCTGATCTCCTTTGCCTGTGTTTATAGGAAAAAGGAAACTCTGAGCAAAACAAAACCACAGAAGTGACTCAGGGACACAGCCCGAAGGATGGCCTGGGGTAAGGATGTTCCAGAGTCCAGCTTAGTTACTATCCAAGAACTGGAGCGGGTGGTGTAGGGAAGAGAAGTGAGTGAGCTACTCATTATCAGACTGTTTAACTCACAGACGAGACCAGAATCACTGTGTGGTTCCACACGTACATGTTTGTATTTTGTAGAATTAATTGAAGCATCAGTCCATGACCATGACAAGCTCATCAATGTTAGCCTAGATGATATTAAACAATAGCAACAACAGTAATAATAACAGTAACAATGGCCAACATTTGTTGAGTGCTATTATGTGTAATTAATTTAATTTTCATAGCAGGAAAGTAATAAATTTGAAACTTTTGTCTGAATTAGAGCATTGAGAATTAGGAATGAACCTACTCATATCAATTAAAACAAAACCTATCTCTCTGAGGTCAGGCCTGTGGTGCATGCCTTTAATCCCAGGGCTTGGGAGGCAGAGATAGACTGATCTCTGTGAGTTTGAGGCCAGCTTGGTCCACATAGCAAGTTCTAGACCAGCTAAGGCTACATAAGTAGGATCCTGTAAAAAATAAAACAAAACCCCCACCTCTACCATGACCAAAACCCTTTTTATGGAATACTCATATATAGGAGTAGAAAAAAACAACATAGGAGCTGAGACAAAAGGACTCTCTATGGAGGCTGAAAAGAGATGGTGACTTGGAAGTTAGGGGAGAGCCTGATGGGAGAAGCTACAGTCCACAGCACTGTGTGCCTGGAGCTGTCAGAACCAATGTGAAAGGAAAGTGTGGGTAAAATTGCTCAGCTGGAAGCTTTGATCTTTGGCACAAATGGCCAGGGATGGATAAGCGTGCCGAGAACAGAACACTGGATAACTGGTGAAGGGACTGTGAGGCTGTGTCATCCAGAGATGCTCTGGAATGGAAGAATAGTTTTGTTTGCCTTTTTCCCTAAAAATTAATTAATTATGAAGTCATATATTCACCCTTTGTCTTATGTTTTATAATCATCACAATTTGTTTTATATAATTTATTTTTTGTGTTTATTTGTTTGGTTTTTAAACAGTCTCTGGTAGTCCAGATTCTATGTAGTTGACACATTTTATATTTCAATGTATTTTTGGCATTTTTTTTTTACTTTTTTTTTGCTTTTTTGAGATAGGGTTTTCTATGTAGCTCTGGATGTCTTGAAACTCACTCTGAAGGGAAGGCTGGCTTAAAACTCAGAGATCTGCCTGCCTCTGCCCCTGTGCACCACCACACCCAGATGTTTTTCTACTTCTAAAAACCTGTTTTATTTTATGTTTGAGCGTTTGGCCTACAAGTGTGCAGTCCATCACAGTGCGCAAGGCAGTCAGAAGAAGGCACTGGATTCCGTGTACCTGTGGGGATTAGGATCTGAACTTGTGTCCTCTGGATGAGCAACTAGTGCTCAACTGATAAGCCATCTCTCCACCTCCAACCCTCTGCTTATCTTTTTATACTACCCATTACTACTTGAACAACCAACTGGTTTTTTTTTGTAATCACAATATTTTCATACTTTGGTTAGCAGTTTAGCAGCCAATGGTGTAAATTGTCCTTAAAACTAAATCTGAACTCCACACAGGAATGGACTTGTTTCTTTGGTTCATTTTTTCTTGTTTGGTTTGGGGTCTTTTTTTCCTTCTTTTTTTGTTTTTTTGATAGAATGTTACTATGTAGTCACAGCTGGCTTGATGCTCACTTGTTAAACAAGGGTGGCATTGGATTTACAGCTGTTCTTGTATTTAACCTCCTGAGGGCTAGGATTACATGCAGGCTGTTACATGCATATGAGCAGAGTTTCTTGCTGGTACAGTGGTCTAAGGCTGAGGTTGACACTGAGGCTGAAGGGTGACTTCTGGTCTTAATGAGTGTGAGAATAGTTTGGGCAGTATAGTGAAATTCTCTTTCTGAAATTTTTTTTCTCTTTGAGCACAGTTTATAGATATAGATGTTACAGATATACTTGCCTACCTACCAAGTAAGATTAGCAGTTGGCACACCTTTCTGTGAAGGACAAAGTAGTAAAGTGTTTAGTTTCTAGGCTGTATAGTTTCTGATGCATTTGTTCAACTCTTTAACTTCTAGTTGGGCTTCATGCTTCCAACTCTGGCTTAGTCTCCTCTACTTCTAAACTTGTTCAACATTTAAGTGGTAGATGTGGACTTTTAACCTCATCCTCTTGTTCCTTAATTATTCAAGTAGCATCTATAATTTTGCTTGCAAAAGAAATATACACAGGGGTCAAGCCTGAAATTGGCATGGAGCATAGTCATGAGATAGGACAGCTTCTCTGAGAAGACTCCACTGCCCATCAGAATAAATGCACCTCCAACTTGGAGAGAGAAGAGTTCTGGAAGAAAGAAGCTGAGGGGAGGCTGGAAAACTCACTCTGTTGGTTCTTCATGTCTGTCTGTCTGTCTGTCTGTCCTTCTGTCTGTCTATCAGGACATTCTTATTCTGTCTCTCAGGCTGGCCTCATGTTGCCTTTCCCTGATTGATTTTCTCACATATGTATGAAAATAACCATAATGACACCCAATACTATCTGGAAAAAATAAGGAAAACAAAAACAAAAGAGTGGCCGGAGAGATGGCTCAGGGGTTAAGAGTGTGTGCTGCTCCTTCAGAGAACCCAAGTTCAGTTCCTAGCACCCACATCCAGTGATTCACAGCTGCCTGTGACTCCAGCTTCATGAGATCTGATGTCCTCTTCCGGCCTCTGCATGCACAACTCCCTCCTCCATAAATATACACATAACAATAAACAAACAAAACAGACATTTGAAAATGGTGTAAAGAGGAGCAGAAGCTGGGGAAGGATAGTACAAGACTTTGAAACAGTGAACACAATCTATCCTACCAGGAAGGGTCTGGTGCAAGAGACCCTGCTAGGATAGTCAGATCAATCCCTTCCTGCTTATGTGTGGACCTCAGCTGTCTGTACTGAGATCTCCTGGGAGGTCCCATTGGCAGTACCCCACTAGAGAAGCCAAAGAGTTTGAGTCCAGTGGTATAGTCCTCACAGACTAAACTTCTAGGCTCCATGCAGGATAGTGTGAGGACCTGGAAGAGGAACTCATGGAGAGTCTGGAGTTAACATTAAGTACATTGTTTGATGTACTTTGTGAATGATGTTCCACAGATAATGATGTCTTCAGGTACTGATATTGTAAACCAACTTTCTGGCTCACTACTTTCTCCACTAACGGATGGTGGCAGAGGTCTTAAGATCCCAAGCATCCTCCTGAGGCAATGGGATTAGACAATCCAAAAGTGATGAGGATAGTTTCCCTCCCTCTTTGACTTGTCTGTATCTGAGAATGTGCCCTGCTCAGGTGAGCCAGGGTTGACTCCCTGAAGAAGGTAAGGGATGAAAGTAGGATTGAAGAAGGAAGGGTATAGGGCAACAGGTATGACAGCTTCAATCTCAAGTTAGATGGGAGAGGCAACAATAGAGAAGGAGCCCAAACTGTGTGGACTGAGACCCCAGACCATTTACTTAGTAGCTGGTCTAGCCCTGGTCAAGCATGATACCTTAGCACCATAGTCACACTGGACATTTCTGGCTGGACTCATTTTTTGTTGTTGTTGTTGAAAGGGGAATCTTTTTTTTCTCACATGGCTGCCATGTGTTAGGAACACTTAGGAGAGGCAAGGGAGGTGATCCTGGGTCAGGTAAGGTGCATCCTGAGTTGATAAAGGAGAGCTTAGATTCAGATCAGAAATCTACTCCTTACGACCTCTGTGTCCTTGGGCAATTTACTCAACTTGCCTGACTTTCATATTGTAATGACAACCTCCAGAGGGTTCTAATGGAACCCTGTTAGGATCTGTAAGGTTCTTTGAGCACAAACACATGGAAAACACTATGTAAAGCAATCTTGGATAGTTCTTTCTGGGCGTCTTCACTCAGATCTGTCGACACAGAGACTCTTGAGGCTGATTTGTTTTCTCTCCTATCTGCCAATGTCCGCACAACTACAAACGCTTTGTGTGCTTTTAGGATGGTATGATAGAATCACCTCTAAGAAGAAAAGGTAGGTTATGGAAGCTGAACAACACCTATCCTTAGGAAAAACACAGTTTTCCCTGGCATGATTAGTGTCTACTTCTGTGGTAGGAAATTCCCTACCTGCAATGACTGTGGTTGAGGGAAGAGGTAGCTACTCTAGGCTGAGGGCCATTCTGACCTAGTACCCCAATACAATGTTTGAGCTGGCCTTTGGGGCCTTGCTGGAACACGATTGAATACCTGCCAGCTGAGTAATTGTCTTCATTGACTAAGGACAAACGCTGCCTTAGGACATTCTAGGTCTAAGAACCACATAAACAGGATGAGGTTATTCTCACGTTTTAATTTTGGATTCTCATCAGGAGGAATATACAGCCTTTCATCAAGATGAGACGCTTCTTTGAAAGACATGCTGTTTTATTCAAGAAGATCCTGCTTGGTCTCTTGGGTTTAGGTGAGTTCATGAGAATTCATGAAAGGGGAAACACAAACATTTTTTAGAACTGTTAACTTGTGTCAAGATTATTGCTTGTAAAAAGTACTATCACTCATAAATTAACCAAAAGGCTGTTTGAGATTTTGACTGCACATAGGTAAGTCATAATTTATTGACTCATACCCAGAAGGATAAGTAAAACTTAAAGATAAACTATAATTCAAAAACTGTACTATTTGACAGGCTTGCAAATTTAAAAATATATATATGCATATATTATCTTTTTTAGTGTTTAGGTTTGACTCAGGGCACAAGTCTGTAGTCCTTACGAAAGATGCCTATTATACACAACTCTTTTACTGGTTTATAATTAAAATCAGTGCTATACATTATTTTTAAAAGCCAGTAAACCTTGTTTATAGTACGTTGTCAGTGACATATGGGGCTTTGATTAGATGCAGCTGGGATAGTGAGATCTTGGGGGTAAATCTGGGAGCATTGAGAAAAAGCACCATGTAGCTTTTCCCCTGAGTGGCAGGCTCCTTACATGCCTTTACTCAAGAGAAAGTTTAATCATTTCATATTTCAACATGGCTGCACTAAAAAAAAAAAAATCAAGAAGAGATGTCCAGCTTCTGAAGAGTCCAAAGTGGATGTTGACCAAATCTAAGGGAGAGAGTTAGGACCGCAGCTGAAATAGACGGGAGGGAGACTTTGGCAGGGCAGGGATGTCTGCTTTCATGCTCTGTGGGATCTCAACCTTGCTGCTTTCACACTTCACCTTCTCTTCGTAGCCTACGCTGCTTACTTCCTGGCAGCCTGCATCCTGAACTTCCAGAGGGCGCTGGCATTATTTGTCATCACCTGTGTTGTACTCTTTATCCTGGCTTGCCATTTTCTGAAAAAATTCTTTGGTGAAAAGTTTATAAATTGTCTGAAGCCCTTTAAAAACTCCTGCCTGAGACTTTGGATGAAGAGGTAAGTGTGTCAAACAACTTTTGTTGTTGTTTACACCTAAGAATACGTGCGGGAGAGACCATTTGGGCTCCCAGTTTCAGAGGCTAAGCCAACGCTACTCAGTCTCTTAGCGCCATGGATGTTGGCTGGTGATAGGGCAGAACATCATGGTGGGAAGTGACCCGCTGAAGCAATGCTGTTCACATCACAAGGCAAAGAGATTAGGAAGGCAAGGACCTGGGACAAGGTGTCATCTACAAGGGCGTGTCCTCAAGGACCAATTTCCTTCACCTGGGCCCTGACTCCCATTGTGAATGCATCAATGAATAAACTCACAGATGAGATAGAAGCTCTCTCTTTCTTTTTCTCCTTTTTATTTTCTTTTTGTGGGACAAAGCCTTTAGTCCAGGCTGGTCTCAGAACTCTCTATGTAGCCAAGGATGACTTTGAGCTTCTGATCCTCCTGCCTCCACCTCTTGAGTGCTAGGATTACAGGCATGCATGCATTACCACACTCAGTTTATGGAGTGCCAGGGATTCAACCCAAGGCCTGTGCATACTGGGCAAGCCATCTACCAAATGAGCACCATAGCTTCTCATTTAATATTTAAACAGTTGACAGTCAAGGGAGGGCTCCAGACTCTTACCTATTCAAAGACAAAATGTGGAGACACACAGAGCAACAGGCTCTATCCATGCTTTATCCTCCCCAACTCTGGTCCTCCAGTTCCTGCTACCTGCTTTTGGCATTTGCAACCTCTTAGTGCAGTGATTCTCAGCCTTCCTGATGCTGCAACCCTTTAATATAGTGCCTCATGCTGTGGTCACTCCCAACCATGAAATAATTTCCCATGTCACTTTCTAACTGTAATCTTGCTGCTGTTATGAGTCATAATGTAAATAAAAACTGAACTGATTCTGCAGCAGCTGTAGCTAATCTAACTATGTTATGTCCATGTGCATTGACCATAGGCCAGACTTTCTAGAAAGTTCCCCTTGCCCCATTCTCCAACGAATGCACAGAAAATAGGTGTTCAATAGTGATAATTTGGAGAAATAATAGATAACCATCAAAGTTTTGTATCACTGATTTATTGACAGTGTGTGAGGGGATAGACTAAAGTGAGTTTATTCATTAAATAAGCTTTTGGAAGCCAGATTCCGTTCACTTTGAGAGAGGTGTGTAGAAAAGAGCCGTGACCTTCATTCAGCCCAGGCACGTCTTTCTTTCCGTGCATTTGCAACCTCTTAGTGCAGTGATTCTCAGCCTGTGCGGCATGTGCTTCTTTTGTACTGTTTTCCTTTGTGATTCCCTTTCTAATGGTTTTCACTTAGATTTGAAGAAATTAATCTGTTGTTTTTGAAAAAGGGTATGTAATTTAGCCGGGTTGACTCCAGACTAACAGTACAGCTGAAGATGATTTTAATCTCTTTTTCAATTTTACTCTATGTGTATGAGTGTTTTGTCTGCATGTGTGCACATGCACCCGTGTGGATGCCTGGTAACCACTGTGTTCAGAACCAGAGCACCAGATGCCTTGGGACTGGGGTTACAGATGGTTGGTGATGCACTGTTGGGGTGTGGGAGTTGAACCTTAGTTCTCTGCAAGAACAAATGTTCTTAGCTGCTAAACCAATTCTCCAACTTCAACCTGAAAAATCTTGGCCCTTCTGCCTTCACTTTCTAAAGTTTGTACTGTGTTCCTGGCTCCTCATTGATTTTGGTAGGCTGAGGACTGGACCCAGGGTCTTGTTACATTCTAGGCAAGTGCTCGGCTAATCTATGTCCCAAGCCTCTGGTCTATGTATTGAAATATGTTTGGTGCACATAAAAACTATACATCTACAAATGACTTATTAAACTCTCACCCTTGGAGTGGTTAAAAATTGAGTAGCATCCATAGGTGACCACTGCATTCTCTTCTTTGGTTTTCAGTATCTTGATTAGTCACTCAAAGCACCCATAGGGATGAATCTTTATATCAAATTTTATTGATATGGCTGTATGAGAAAAGAGAAGTCACAAAATTTGTATTGTCAGATTAGATACTTATTCCTGTAAACTGAGGGGGGAGAAGAAGCTAGGGAACTACCAGACAATTCTCAAGGTCCATCTCTGTCTAATCAAGAGTAAGCCGCTGAGTTATCTCACTGACCCACAGACTAAGCTGCCCGATAGAGGATTCTTGGTTGCTCGTTTGCTGAGTTGGTGACATTGCTCTGGTATTCCACCACTAGGGTGTTCGCAGGAGTTTCTGTGGTTGGCCTTATCCTGTGGCTGGCTCTTGACACAGCTCAAAGACCAGAGCAGCTGATCTCCTTTGGAGGAATCTGTATGTTCCTCCTCATCCTTTTTGCCTGCTCCAAACACCACAGTGCGGTGAGTTTGGGGCATTAAGGTTGGGCATAGCAACACACAGCAAGGGCTAAGTAGAAATTACAAAGAGTACATGCCAGGTATTTATGATAGAGACAGAGAACTAAGTAATAACTCCTGAATTTTTCTCTGATGGTCTTATTTCTAAGAGAAGTTGTCAAGCTTTTAGAGACCTTAGGTCTGTTGATTGTTATTGTGCTATATGTGGATCTAGTCTGCACGAGAGAAAAATAAAAGAAGGGAACAAAGGAAATAGAATATGAATAGAATAGAATCGGGTGGCAAAACTGACATTTGTGAAAGTTATTTGTAATCATGTGTCATAAGTATCATATAACTTATTTTAAAAATCTATATGAACATACTTGTCTCTTTGCACAATGTCACCCTATGTTTTCTTCCCAGTCTCCCTGTTCCCTATGCCATTGTCTTAGGGATCTACGTGATGGAACACCATGACCAAAAACAGCTTGGGGAGGCTTATTATTTTCACATCCATGTGGCAGGATCCTGGGTGCAGGAGCTGATGCAGAGGCCAAGGACGGTGTTTCTCACTGGCTTGCTCCTCATGGCTTGCTCAGTCTGCTTTCTTACAGAACCGAGACCACTGGCCCAGGAATGGCACCATCCACCATGGGCTGGGCCCTCCCAAGGCCAATGCTTGTCTAACAAAATGTCCTACAGACTTGCCTACAGCCCAGTATTATGGACACATTTTCACAGTTGAGATGCCTTCCTTTTATATGACTTTAGCGTGTGTCAAGTTGACATAGCTAGCCAGCACAGCCATGCTATCCCAGACCAACTGTTAACACCCTCACTTAACTTCACTCCGAGTACACAGTTGATTCAGGCAATGGTTCAGTAAGGTTTAGAACCCATGCTGAAATATTTTCCTTTTGATTCCAGGTGTGCTGGAGAACAGTGTTTTGGGGCTTGGGCCTTCAGTTCATCTTTGGAATTTTGGTCATCAGAACTGAACCTGGATTTAATGCATTTCAGTGGTTGGGAGATCAGATCCAGGTACAAAGAACTGAATGTTAAAGTTTCATTTATCGGGAACCCCAGAGAATGTAGATTTGAGGGAAGCATGAGGCTTTGGGACTATGTCTTCATGATGGTGTTGGGGAATCTGCTTGGATAAAGAGAGAAAGTAACGGGGTTCAGGTGGGAATACGAGCGAAGAGAACTGATTTGCTGAGTCTGTTATTCATGACTGACTCTTGGGACATGGCCTGCCCACAGGTGGTCACCCTGAGGCAGAGCACACCTTCCTCTGGCCTACCTGTCCTAACTCTCATCCCTTATTCCTCCCACTTCAGATTTTTCTGGCTTATACCGTGCAAGGCTCCAGTTTTGTTTTTGGTGATACGCTGGTCCAAAATGTTTTCGCTTTTCAGGTAATGCTTATTTTGTGGGCAGGGATGACAATGTCAGTGAAAGGGTAGAGGGGATAAAGCAGAGGATGATGTATGTGTTCAAGAGATGAGATAGTCTCCTTACCAGTTTGACCCTAGAAGAGAGTCCACCCTTTTCCCATGGTCCTTACCACCATGAAATCAATTGAAGGGCAGGTTCGTGGAGAGGCTCGGGAAATACTTGTGGTTTAGTACTGATAGGTTTACAGGTTCACAGTACATTTTGAGTTTTTTTCTAAACTGCATTGTATCAGATACCCTGGGGATGCCCAGAGCTTAATTTAGAGGTACACAAGAGCTTGCTTGTGGCACACATAGGAATGCAATATAACCTTTCACCTGCTGCCATTCTCATTGCAGTCCCTGCCAATCATTATTTTCTTTGGCTGTGTGATGTCTATCCTCTACTATCTGGGCCTTGTGCAGTGGGTGATCCAGAAGGTAAGTCCATGAAAGGGCCATGAGCGTGGACCTGTCAGGCAAGTGAATGACACTAATATTTCTTTGGGAAAAATGTTCCCACATGGAGCATGGAGTCAAAACTGATGTAGAAAGTCACACCCCCCCTTAAGCATCCTGATATCAAATGATTATCCAGGCCTGAGATAGGCTTAGGTAGAACATGATAAAAAGCTGGGCTGGACTGCACTTTTATACTGAGTGATATGCTTGATCTAGAAGTCCCAAAGCCCAAGCTCTGGGTAACATGTCGTGTTTTAGTCTGTCTCTCGGCCACACTCTTTCTCTAGCTCTCAGCTGTCTTACTAGAAAATGGAGTCGGGGAGGGGCTTTGCTGGGCATTATCCAAGATTCTGGCTAATGTAGATGATTTAGGTGTCTGGATTCTTTTAGATTGCCTGGTTTCTGCAAATCACCATGGGTACCACTGCTGCAGAGACCTTGGCTGTGGCAGGAAACATCTTTGTGGGAATGGTAAGTTCCTGTGGGCTTTCTGTTTTCTTTTCTTTCAAGAATTGAGAACTGCAAAAAAAAAAAAAAAAAACAACAACAAATACGGAAAGTGAAATCTTCCTTCTTCCCGCCCTATTTCCTTCCTTTTTCCCCCTGAAATAGAATCTGATGAGCTCAGGCTGACCACATCCTCACTGTGGGTGACCTTGAATTCCTGATCTCCCTGCCTCCACCTCCCAGGTGCTGGAAGTATAAGCCTGTGTCACCATACAGCTTTTCTTATGAAAAGTCTGAGAAATGAAGACTATGAAGCAGTTGGTCCCTTATATAAGAAACCTCAGAGGCTCAAGGAAAACCTAGTTCATTGCTTTCCCTCTTTATGCCTAATCCAGTCCAGACACACTATCTAAAAGGTGCTCAGCCACTGGCTCAGCCTCTTACACAGGAACAGAGGGGAAAGTTTTCATCCAAATCGTATCTCCTTCAGGAGTTACAAAGGATATTTGAGCTGCCTTCTGGTTTCTGGGTGTGACTTCCTGTGATCTCTGTTTTCTGAGGTCTCTGAGGAGGCAATGGTGTGTCTTGCTGAAGACTAACAGGGCTCATTTCCATAGAACTTTCTTAGTGCATCCATCTCTGTGGAACTATAACAAGTCTGTCTCTGTACCCTCAGCCTCAAGTAATGACACAGACTTATTATTAATTATGAATGCTTGGCCTTAGCTTAGGTTTGTTTTTATACTTATGGTTGTGAGCCAAGCCTTTAACGGCTGAGCCATCCCTCCAGCCCCTTAGGTTTGTTTTTAATTAGCTCTTAAAACTTAGATTAACCCGGGGCTGGAGAGATGGCTCAGTGGTTGAGAGCACCGTCTGCTCTTCCAGAGGACCCGGGTTCGATTCCCAGCACCCATATGGCAGCTAACAACTGTCTGTAGTTCCAGTTCCAGGCAAAACACCAAGGCAAATAAATAAATAAAGTTTAAAAAAAAAAAACTTAGATTAACCCATTTCTATTAATGTGTCACATATCACTCATCCTGTTTCTTCCACATCTCCTCACAAAGTCTTGCTCCTAGATTCCTCTTCCTTTCTCTCTCTGTCTGGAAGTTCTACCTGTACCTCCTGCCTAGCTATTGGCTGTTCGGCTCTTTAAGCCAATCTCAGCAAATACATATTCACACAGTGTAAAATTAACATGAAATAAGAGTGGTGTTTGTGTGGAATGGGTATCCTTCCCTACTGTTGTGATAACCCCCCCAAAGCATATAAGAGAGAAATGACTTATTTTTAACCCACAGTTTGACAGTACAGCCATCATGTTGGGGAGATCTTGGTGACAGTAGCTTGCAGCAGCTGATTATATTGCATCCAGTCAGGAAGCAGAGAATGATGCTTGTGTGCAGCTAGCTCCCTCTTTAATAACGCAATCCAGAATCCAAGCCTAGGGAATGATACTACCCTCTGTTAGAGTAGGTCTTCCTACCCTCAACTAACCTATTAAGACAAGCTCTCACAGGCTGATCTAATCAAGATAACCAAGGCATTCCAAGAGTGTTGTCTCCTAGAATATTTTATTAATTATTGATAATCAGTATTAACTACTGTAGTGTTAAATATTTGCTACTGATTGACCAATTCAACATCAGGGACAATAGTTTCTTCAAATGGGCAAGAAGTTACCATTGAGGTCTTTTTCTTCTAAAGCCTTAGGCTGACTATCTGGTTTTCCTATGTCTTCAGAATACTTTTGATTGTTCTGTCATAGCCTTCAATTTTTGCTGAAATTATCTACAGTCAGTTTCACATTAATGGTCTCAGGAGCTAGCTCCTTTTATCACTCACTAAAGGATAAATGCTACCCTAGATTAAGGATAGGTAATTTTCTAGTTGAATCTTCCTAATTAATAAAAATCTTACAGTTGTTTCTTTAAAATTTATTATATTTATTTAATATCTCTCTCTCTCTCTCTCTCTCTCTCTCTCTCTCTCTCTCTCTCTCTCTCTCTCTCTCTCTGTAAGCATTCATGTGCCATGGCACTCATGTGGAGATGTGGAGATCAGAGGACAAACTGGGGAAGTCATTTCTCTTTTTCTACCATGTGGGTTCTAGATACTGAACTCATATTCTCAGCCTGAGATTTCTTGGTGGCCTGATATCGTTATTATTTCTTTTTTATTTTATAAAGAATTGTTTAGATATGTTATTTTCAGTTTATTTAATGCATGTTCTGTAGACATCTAGTGTGTGGTCAATAAGTGCACTGTACTCCATAATTCTCCCAGTAAGTGCATGCATTTAGACATGGTAGACAAAAATCGATGAATACTGGTTGTCTGCAATGTTTTATAACATATAAAGGAACAGGTGAAAACTCAGTCAGCAAGGAGATGGTTGGGCAGATTTGAAGCCTAAGGGCAAAGCATTTTGTCCACTGGCTGGAAGGGCATACATCTGATGGGTCCATTCTCTGCCTGGGATAAGCACTTTGATATGGGGTATGTGATGCTTGGTGTATGACTGTTTTGCTTTGTGTTTAGACAGAGGCACCTCTGCTCGTCCGTCCCTACCTTGCAGACATGACCCTCTCTGAGATCCATGCAGTGATGACTGGAGGCTTTGCTACCATTGCAGGCACTGTGTTGGGAGCCTTCATATCCTTTGGGGTGAGGCGCAGTTCACATAATCACCCCTGGTGCACCCAACTTGAACCCTCCAGCGGTGCTAACCCCCATCTGTCCTTACAGATTGATGCATCATCCCTGATATCTGCCTCAGTGATGGCCGCCCCTTGTGCACTCGCCTTGTCCAAACTGGTATATCCAGAAGTAGAAGAGTCCAAATTCAAGAGCAAGGAGGGAGTGAAACTTCCTCGAGGGTGAGTCAGGGGACATGTAGAATTTGGGAGATGGTAAGGTGTGTCTCCCTGAAGGAAGAACATCATTCCGGGCCTCCTTTTGATATCTCTGCATCCAGCTTATCATTTTCATTTTGTTTTGATTTAGTCTTTGTACTTGACATTAACTCCTTACACAATTACTCCATGTCCTTGGCATCAGACTGTTGTGGCGATATATTTTATATTTAATAAAATCAGTCTGGAATATCAGAGAACAGATTCGCTCACAGTCTAGCCATGAAGAGGTGGCATGCCATTAGTCTCAGCACTTGAAAGGCAGAGGCAGGAGGATCTCTATAAGTTTGAGGCCAGCCTGGTCTACAAAGCAAGTTCCAGGACAGACAGGACTGTTACACCTGTCTCAAAAAACAAACAAACAAAAATAAACGCAATAAAAGGCTGGAGAGATGGCTCTGTCCTCTGATATTCTAGGCTAATTTTATTAAGTATAAAATATATCACCACACACTGTCATGGTAATAGCATCTGGATCACTTCAGATAATCCCCACTATTGACAGCACTAAGGGATCCTATCACCTCTCACATTGTGGGGGCAGTGGAGCTTCTCTTCTCTGAGGAGCTGAGGTAGCATATACTTTATGCCCAATAACCACAGGGAAGAGAGGAATATTCTGGAAGCTGCAAGCAATGGAGCCACAGATGCCATAGGTCTTGTTGCTAATGTTGCAGCCAACCTGATTGCCTTTTTGGCTGTGTTGGCCTTCATCAATGCTACTCTTTCCTGGCTGGGGGAAATGGTGGATATACATGGACTCACTTTCCAGGTAAGTCCTATATGTTGGCCCACGTAAACTAAGAGAAAGCCCTAATAGAAAAGGGGGTTAGGAGAGGAGGCTGAGTCTCCGGAGAGGCTCCTGGCACCTGTCTGCTCTTTCTTTCCCTGGAAATTTTCTCTTCCACTCAGGTCGTCTGTTCCTATGTCCTTCGGCCCATGGTTTTCATGATGGGTGTACAGTGGGCAGATTGTCCACTAGTGGCTGAGATAGTGGGAGTCAAATTCTTCATAAATGAATTTGTGGCCTATCAGCAACTATCTCAGTATAAGAACAAACGTCTCTCTGGTATAGAAGAGTGGATCAACGGCGAGAAGCAGTGGATTTCTGTAAGTGACAATCCAGAAAAATCAGAGTGAGAGGTTTGGACAGTGCAGGCACAAAGTTCCTCACTGCTGTTGCAGGCCCACAGGTTATTTCCCATTCCCAGCCTAGCCACAAGGCAAGAGCTCAGTTCCAAGCTGCCCACAGCATTCTGTGGGTTTTTTCCTCTGGACCAACTTTGGGACAGTCTAAGGAACACATCTTTTGGATGTTCTGAAGTTCCTTTATTTACACATTCAAATTGCTGTGAATTGATCTTCTTTACATCTCTCTTTGTGTCTGTAGGTAACTTTATCTTTAATGAGAACTGTGTTGGGCAAAGAGTCTTGTGGTATTATCATATCATGGCAGCTGTTGTAACACAGGGGCCCACTAGTTTCTGAGCATCTTTTATGGTGCTTAGAACACTGAGAGAAAGAGCTGCTGTGCTCAGGAACTCCTACCACGGTGTGAGACACAACAGGACTGAACTTATTTATTTGTTTTTGCCCCCCTAGGTGAAAGCTGAAATTATTGCAACATTTTCACTCTGTGGATTTGCTAACCTCAGTTCCATAGGAATCACATTGGGAGGCTTGAGTAAGTGGTTAAATTCCCTCAGGTCCTCAACATGCCAGACAGCATCTAACCTTTGCTCGCTGCAAAGCTGAGGCTAGGTTGAGAGCTGATATAAAGTGACCTCTTAGGCCATGTGTAACTCAAAGCTCATGCAGTCAGGATGACTATGCTTAAGTTCTTTATAAGCAAAGCTTGCTTTTCCTTCTTCTCTTTCCTGCCAAGGCTCAAAAGGGTTTATTTTTATTTTCCTTACAAAGGAAAAGTTATTAAAATGATATTTCTATCTTGCCATTAAACTGCCAAAGGTACCTTCTGAAATTAAGCTACTCCATAGTTTTGTTTTTTCACAAAAGTGATGATATTTGTATGGGAATAAAAAATGAAGGAGCACAAACAAGCAAATAAATGGAACAAGTGAGTGTTATGCATCGTTGAGTTAAAGCCGAGAGGCCTGGAGTACAGAGGACTTAGTATATGAAGGAAGTAGAGGCATTTGGACTGTTGGAGGAATAGATTGCTGACTGTGGGCTATGGCTGCAGGAACACCAGGAGAGAGTGAGTGGTCCTGGAGGGCAGAGTGTGGGATGTCTACCAGAATCCCAAGCACTTGGAAGAGACAAGTTAGAAATGGGTCTTAGAAGAAATAGAATATGAAGAGAATGTGTGAAAATGCCATTTCTGGTGGCCACATTCTTGGGTGGAATTGTTAAATGTATTTCTCTGATAGCTGGTTAAACAGTCTGAAAGTGAGACAATTTTATTTTGATTTATCTTTCCTCTCCTGTTTAACACCTGTCATTGTTGCTTTACTTCTGCTACTCGATAGCTGTGGTTCTGGAGGCTGGGATGAGATAGGTCATGCCCCCTGTAGTCCTCTGGCTCATGACAGTCCATCTAATTCCAATCTAGACATAAGAGTGTAGATTTCAACCAGCAAAAACCAGGCATGCACCTGTTTGGAGCAGCTCAGGACCTTGCTTGGCTCAGATATATCTTGAGTAGATAGATTCTAGAACCACTGAAGTGAGGGTCAGATACATAATCTTGACCCAGGAAAAGTATGAGATATCCCTCAAGACTAGTGTATGTACATACCTCTTATGACAGTTTTAGTGACCTTTGATGGTTGATCATAAGGACACTGTTCATCTGATGTGGTTTTTCCTACAGTCTTCTGAGTGGGGACTCATGGGTTACCCTCCTTGATGTTCTGGGAAGACAACTAATTGTGCTCTTTTCTTGCCCTATAGCATCAATTATGCCCCAGCGGAAGAGTGACTTGTGCAAGATTGTGGTCAGGGCCCTCTTCACTGGTGCTTGTGTTTCCTTTATCAGTGCCTGTATGGCAGGTAGGTGCCTAAGTGCTGTCTCTGGCAGAGATCACAGCATTTCTCAGAGTATCCACTTAACTAACAGCTCACAGCCTCCTAATCTACAGTGTTAGCAACTCCCAACCAAACATAAAGACTTTTGGGGACCGTGTGCCAAATCTTCCTCCTTCACCACATGCTCATGCTCGTGCAGGAATCCTCTATGTTCCCAGGGGAGCTGAAGCTGACTGTGTCTCATTCCTAAGCACAAGTTTCAGCAACAGAACCTATGACACCTACGTGTGCTGCAGAGAGCTTTTCCACAGGTAGGTGACACTACAGTGACTGCCCCCTCCTCTCATCTTCTCTTCCAAGAAGGAAACTTCTGGATGCTGGGAGATGAGAAGTCTTGAGTACAATCTGTGGAAGCTGTATCGAGTGTAGGAGACATAACATGAATGTTGGCAATGGCCTCCATCTGTAGCCTTTTTTCTTATTATCTTTAGTATTAGCCCAACTGTGAGTGACTGGTTCTGTTTATCCATAGTGTGTAGGGAAAAGGAAATAAGTTTGGTCTGTAGGAAAAAGGAAAGAAGCGTGGTCCCTCCATTAAGAAGTTATTGTATTTATTGTGACTGACACGTAGTTTATAGGTGATGATTTTACAATGGTCACAACCAGTAAAACTGGGAGTTTTTTTTTTTTCAGATAGAAATGGAGCAGACTGTCAGGCATGGCAATATGCACCTTTAATCCCAACCCCAAGAGACAGATGCAGGTAGATCTCTGTGAGTTTGAGGCCAGACCTACAAAGAGTGTTCTAGGACAGGCAGGTCTGTTCTTCAAGAAACCTCATCTTGAAAAAAGAAGAAAGAAAGAAAGAAAGACCAAGAAAAGACAAATTCAAATTTACAGGATAACCTTGAGTTCAGAGAGTATAGAGATGATTTCATTGACCACATTCTAGACTATGAAAAGACTTATCATGGAGACAAAAGAACTGCTTTGGGGCACATAAAAGGAAAGTATGAGGAATTAGAATATGTGACATTGTCAAAGCTAAGATGTGGCCTGCAGGGGATTGACAAGAGCCTTAGGAAGCAAGGCTGAAACATTATAAAAAGGCCTTGTCTGAACACCTAGAAGAAGTAGATTTGGGCTGCAGGGTTCTGGATACTGACATAGTTAGCTGTGCTTTACAGAAGAACATTTTGTTATCAAGGAGAGCAAACACAGGCTGTAACAGGCTCAGCAAGAGACTGTGAGATGCTTGTAAGGGAACAGGTGCTCTGGACGAAGCAGAATCAACAGGCCTGGTCCTTAACTAGACAGGAGCAAGGGCAGGGTAAGGAGAAAGACTTTTCTGTCCCTAGCTAGTGTGTCCACCCATTGAGGAGCAGGACTGGAACAGAAATAAGAGTCAAGGAGTAAGGCATGGCCTTCCCCGTTCCTGGATATGTTAATTTGGAGGTTCCTGTGTGAACCCCATATTAAGCTATTCACAAATTAGCTGGAGTCTGAGGCTCAGAAGAGAAACCAGAGCTGGAGTCTTCTTAGGAGGTGATGTGCATGTAAGTGATCTGTTCACTGTGGGGTATTCAGATGTTAGCTGCACAGCAGGTCAAGAAATAAAGTAAAAGTAAATTAATTGTAAATTTTGTGTATCGTTAAAGAGGGATTTATAAACCAGATAGATCTTTAGTCTGGTGTGTATGTTTTCAGTGGATTTTCTAAAGCTATATTCTAGGAGTCATTAGCAGCTAGAACCTGAAAGAAATGTTTGTAGGAATGAAGGAGATGGCTCAGTAATTAGCATGCTGCTCTTGTGGAGGACCCCAGTTCTATTCCCGGCACTTGCATTGGGTAGCTTCCAACCAGCTGTACCCCCAGCTCCAGAAGGGACCCATGCTTAAGACCTCCGCAGGCACCTGTGCTCACATGCACTGACCCACACCCACACATAAACATAACTGGAAACAACTCACAGCTGGTACATATATACATATATATGTATATGTGTATATATGTGTGTGTTTCTATTATATATATATATACCTAATAATAATTGAAGAAAAAGAGGATATTAACTTGCGAGTGGAGGGAAATATGGGAATGATTTAAGGGAATGTAGCTGGGAGGGGCTGAAGGGAGAAAGAGGGGAAGTGATATAATTCTGTTTCAATTTTAATAAAATAAAAATCAAAAAAATTTAAAGAGAAATATCTTTGCTTAATTAATTTATACAATTAGATGTAAGCAATTTTTTTTCTTAAGGGGAAAGTGGCCTTAGGTTATCAGCTTTTTTTTTTTTTCTTCATTAAATTCAATTCTAAATTATTTATAAGGCATTAATCATGTCTCAGAAATAACATTTTGGCAATGTCATTACTAACCGGGTGAGGTTAGGAGCTGGCCACAGGGCAGACACTGGACAGGGCTTCATACTAGCATTAAGTATAAACAGCAAAGTGCATGGAAATGGATCTCATTTTATTGGTTGTGGGCAAAAGACCCACTCACAGGTTTGGGGGTTTGTTCTCAGCTATTTGGTAAAACTTGTTGATGTAATGTGCTGCCTTGTTTATGTCTGACTCATGTACATCCCCCTGGCTTTATCGTTGCAGTACCTGGCTGAATGGCACCAACATGCCTTCTTTCTCAGATCCCTGGGCAGACAAGGAGTTCAGCGCCAGGAGTCTTGCTGACTGTTGTGCCCTCTATAATAACCCTGTCTGTGCATGAGGCTGGAGGGGCCTGGAGAGGCACATTTCCCTAACAGGTCTTATAGATAAGGCTTGTGTTGCCTCACACATACTTCAGCTTTGACTCTACAAGGACCACACTAGAATCCACAGAGTGAAAGTTCTGGGCTCACTGTAGCCCTGTATAAAAATCTCCATCGGAGTGCCACACACCAGACAAGAATCTCCTCATAGCTCCCCTGAGCCAAATTATGGTAGGGATGTAGTTAAAGGGGAAATATCTGTGTGGTAAAGGCCAGATACAGGGTCAACCCCTGGCCAGGCCCAGAGTGGGGTCAGTAAGAAAATAAAAAATAGATGTTTATATTTAAATCTGGAATGGTAGCATAGCCCTGAAATCTCATAACTGTAAGCCCACAGCTAAGGAGGATTGCCTCAAATTCAAGGCAAGGCTGGGGTTACATAGTGAGAGACTGTTTTAAAAATACCGAAACCCAAAAGGGTTTCATAAAAGTGATGTAGTATATGGTGTGTCGTTGGGCAGAAATGAATGTGAGGAACTATATTTCTAAAGTTATATGTGAAACACATATGAATATTTAATGATGACTTTTTGTGTTGGTGAAAATTTGAAAACTCCTTAATATTTTCATACAGTAACAAGGTGTTCCCTGTATATAAAATGGTTTTTTTAAAAAAGAATTTATTTTATTTTTAAATTTTGTGTGTGTGTGTAGGTGTGTGTGTGTAGGTGTGTGTGTGTGTAGGTGTGTGTGTATAGGTGTGTGTGTGTGTGTGTAGGTGCCAGAAGAGGCCAGAGGTGTTGGGCCACCTGGAGCTGGAGCTAAAGGTAGCTGTGCACCTTATGTGGGTTCTTGGAAATGAACTCAGACTCTCGGTGGGAACAGTACACAACTTAACCACTGAGCCATCTCTCCAACCTTCTATATATAAAATTCTAAGGAATATCCATTTGACTTTGTTTGACATTCTCTTTTATTGCCAGCTTTCTATACTTCAGGTTTACAGAGGACCCATTAACAATTGTTTTGGACCAGCCAGACGGCTCAAGAATGCTTGCCTGACAGCCTGAGTTAGATCCTGTTAGGACTTCTCAGAGCAGACATGGATAAGAAGCACTTACATCAAGGCTACCTCACAATTATTCACAGCTACCTCACTGATCATAGTTTCAACCTCTCAGTGAGGGGCCAAGTATAGTGACACATGCTTTGAATCTCTGTGAGTTCAAGGCTACATTGCTCTACACAACAGCCTGAACAGCCAGGGCTCCACAGGGAGATCTTTTCTCAAATAAACAAAAGGAAAAACAAGACAAAACACAAAAGAGAGTGTGCTATACTTATTATGGTCTGGTGCCGATGCCATGCTACAGAATCCAGGAGCTGTCCAGTG
Source organism: Sigmodon hispidus (assembly GCA_004025045.1). NCBI lineage: Eukaryota > Metazoa > Chordata > Mammalia > Rodentia > Cricetidae > Sigmodon > Sigmodon hispidus. The sequence goes on from PVIH01004538.1 coordinate 26,538, forward strand.
TAGGTGAGGAACAGAGGCAGAGATTCAACTGAGTTACACAGCTCAGCCATAGGCCACGGAAAGTCTGGGTCCAAGAAACTTCAGCATGTTTGGGTCTTTTCAGTAAAAACTCAGAAGGTAGTTGATTATCAGTAGGCTAGAGGGCGCAGCGGACATCAGGATACCTCTTCCTTGGTGATCTTTCTCCGTAGAGCTTCCAGGGACTGAATTCAGGATCTTCATCCTTGCACAGCAAACACTTTACCAAATGACCCATCTCTCCATCCCAAGAGTAGATTTAAAAATTAGTGTGTGTGTGTGTGTGTGTGTGTGTGTGTGTGTCTGTCTGTCTGTCTGTCTGTCTGTCTGTCTGTCTGTCTGTCTGTCCAAGTATGCAGACAGGAATGTGAAGTCAGAGGACAAGTGTCAGAGGTCAGTTCTGTCCTTCACCTTGTGGAATCTGGAGGTTGGTCTCAGGTTTTTTAGCCCATGTACCGATTCCTCTTCCCCTTGGTCCTCCTTGCCATCCCGAGTCTATCTTTCATCTTACACCGGCTCATACTACCTACCCATGAACGTGATCACTCAGTCACCACACAGAGCTATTTAGTTTCCTTAAAAATTTATCCCTTCCTCTGAAGTGAGCCTCCAAGGTACCTAACCTCCCAAATGAGAATAACTGCAGCTTCATAAAAGGCTGGCTGTGGAAGATGTAGTGTCTTCAAGTGTCATCACTGAGAGTGAAGACACAATGAACATTAGGTCTCTCCAGCTTCATTATCTTCATATCTCCTGACCTAAAGTTGAACAGTGCTAAAACCTGAATGCCTGTGCCCTGCCCTCATTCCTACATTAGAATCCTGTCTCCAAAGGTGTGAGTATTATAGGTGAGACCTTGGTTAGGTCATGAGGGTAGAGCTCTCATGAACAGGATCCATGTCCTGATGAAAGAACCAGAGAACTCTTTCCCTTCTGTCTGCTCAAGTCATGGTGAGTGGGGGCCATGTATATGGAAGTGGGTCTTCAAACACCAAGTCTCTACTGTTTTAATCTGGGTTTTCCTAGCCTTCATAAATGTGAGGAATAAATTTCTGTGATTTAAAAGACACTTGGTCTAATGTATTTTTTTCTAATAATTTAGGTAGATGAAGGTGAATACTTTTTTGCATTCATCTACCATTAAGTATTATTTTTCTTTCCAGGGGTGCCTTGCACCATGGCCTGCATATGCCCAACTCCTTCCCTAGCAAGAGTCAGAAGAGTGGGATTAAGGGATGGGCTAGGTTAGGTCGGAATTTGCTGAGGGGTACAGACAAGAAGCTGTAGTTAAAGTACAGGTCTAAAGTTTAGAATGGAGAGCCATACACTCTTACATAATGGTGACCCAAGACCAGGGGAACCAGGTCATCAAATGGCTCCAGAGCAAATAACAGTTGTTTGGAACAACCCATCCCAGCAGATGAGGGCTTGGCCACCAAGGAGAGGTGACAGAATACTGAGAGAGAAACAGATACGTCCAGGATTGCACAAAGTGCAGTTCATTAGAGATAGCTATGAGTAGACACATGTGCTGACTGACACTAGACAGGAGGAAGGGTTGAAGTCAGACAAAGGTATGCAACAGTCAGTCAGAATGTGACTGTCCTTTCTCTGAGACTATTCCTGTGTCCAGTGTCAGCCAAGAAACAGTCTCCGGGCTGGCAACATAGCTTAATGGGAAAAGTGCTTACCTCACAAGCCTGATGAGCAGAGTACAGTTTCTGGAACCCATGTAAAGCAGAAAGGAGAGAACTGACTTCAAAATATTGCCTGTCTTTGCACTCATTCTGTGGTGTGTGTGCGCTCTCTTACAGACACCATATACACATTAATAAATAAAAGATTGTAAAATGAAAAATAAGAGTCTTGGCATTGTGGTTGGCACAGCATGCTTAGCCTTTTTAACTTTCTCTCGTAGAGTTTGGAATGTGTGCCAGGGTCATCTGGCAGGAAAATTGGCAATTCCAGCCAAGATGGGTACAGTCAAGCTGAATCTCTACAAGCAGATGCTCATGCCTATATCTTTTCAAACAGGAGAGCAAATGTTAGGAGATTTTCTGGAAGCCATTTTCTCCACAGCTTATGTTTTCACTAGACCAAACAACTTTGATCAGTTTCTAGAAGAGCAAAAGTTACATAGTTTTTCAAGGCTCAAAATTCTTTGTCCGTCTCTCGGGGTTAGCATCTGTCGTGTTTATTACCAGATTACTCTTGAGTATAAGAATCTTTCTTATGTATTTGAAGCAAGAAGCAAAACAGAATACTGAAGTAGTTTTTAACAAGCATAGAGAACTGGGATTTTTGCTGAAATATATTTCCTTTGTCAAGAGCTGTTGCTCCCTCCAGAGAGGTAAACATGTCTGTGGAGCTGAGTGCCTCATAAAAAACAATTGGCAAAGATAGCTGCTCCCTTTCCATGGCAACATGACTTGGATTTGAATTATTCATCAAATAAAATGTATTTCCTTATGGCTAAGAAAACTCAAAGGATAATGTAGCAAATTCCCTGAAGAAAATATCGTTATTCTTATAGTTGACATTTGAGTTTCTCTCTGCATGGTTTCAAAAGCAAATCTATGGACCTTGTGACTAGGAAACTATCCTTCAGCTGCAGGGTTGTCATTTATAAAACAAAGAAAATATCAAGTTATTTCCTTGGTGGCTTTCAGAGACTAGTCAAATATTTACAAGGTTTAAAGATGGGTAGGCAGTTTAAGATATCATCAGTAGCCATCCACTGCTACCATCATGTGCATTTGCTGAGACCACTTGCTGTATCTGGCCCATGATGACCATGTCCTACAGCCTTGTCGAACCAGTCAGATCTCATTGCCTGTACATCTGACTGCCATTTTGGCACAATGGTGCTTTACCAAGGCTTAGATAAGGTAGGAGGTGCTCCAGCATGTCTTGTTATGCATGCTACAGTCATGCCACAAAACTCAAGAATTACTGTTAATGGTAATATTTACTATTTAATGAATACTCACTGAATGCCAGGCACTAGGTATTACTAGACCATGGATCCCCACACCTCCATGTTGTCTCTTAGAACTATAAATCCAAAGTCAGTGTTTCCAGGAAAGAAGACTCAAGCTCCTGGTCACTGGCCACAATGGCCTTAAGAGACTTTGGCTTCCTCAGAAACCTCTAGGAGGCATGGCAGACCTCAGGCCTTGGAGGCACCTTAGACGAGCAAGCCAATAGCCTTCTTGGTAACACACCACTTCACCTTGGTTTCCACTTCTTCTCTGCTTCCCATCCTCCCCACCCCTTCACGTTTTCTTCTTTTTAATACTAACCAATAATGCACTGTCATAAAACTGAATTATTATGTAAATTATATTCTGACTTTTGGAGGGGGTATCCTAGGCTAAAATCACACAGATGCCAGAAGTGGCCTTTGGGAACAGGTACTCAAAGTAGGACTGGGGACTGAATAGCTCCGTCACACCTGTCTGAGGTATCAGGAGCTGTGTCTGTGGTGGTGGTATAGAAAAAGTTCACCTCGAAGACTAGATGAGGAGGCTTGGGACCAAGGGGATGCTGGACTCGCTTGGTGACAGAGATGATAAGGACTAGAGAACAGACTGGATACTCTTGAACAGCATACTGACACTCTGCAAAAAGCAAAAAGCCCAAGAGCTTTCATAAACAAGATACTTACCTTTTGCCACAACAGATTAGAGATTTAAAATTTTTTGTTTAGGACTCAGAGCAGCTGCCCAAGACAGCAAAAGCAAATCTTCGGTAGTTCTCTCTTTTTAGACTCTTCCAGATAGAAACTGTGTGAGGCTTTAAAACCTGGACAAGAAATATTCAGCTGTTCAGCCTCAGAAGCTTAAGATTCCAGAATGTCCTTGAATCTTCCTAGCTGGCAGAAGCAGTTAAGTCTTGACAAAGAAAATCAAGCTCATCTTGACTGAAGAACAGGCAGGAACTGAGTGAAACAGGAAAACTCTTAGATAACTTGATTTTAGCAGAATATGCCTCCAGTGTCTTTGCTTCTGGGGTAATAGCCAGTGTCAGAGTTCAGCACAGTTCAAGAAGGAGTTTTTGCTCCAGGAAGAACTAAGCTATGCTGCATGGGGCTTGTAGAACCTGGGGAGTATGCGGGGAGCAGGATGAGGTGAGGCTAGATCTCAGAAGTGTGGGACTGGGGAAAAGGATGGTATGTTACATAAGATTTTGTAGAATAGGGTTCTTTGAGATAAGGGCATCTACGTATGAGATTTTCTTTAGTGTTCTGGCAAGTATGCTCTTGTGGACACACCCTGGCAATCAAGCTGGAGATTTATTAGTTTCCTGTGATGGTTCCTTGAAATTAGACAGGAAATCAAAATCTCAGAAATAGTATTTTGAGGAGAAAAATCAAAAGTGAGATTTTTAAATGGAAAAATGATAATATTGGAATAGAGGAGATCAACAGCTAAGACAGCCACTTTGCCTGAGTTAAGTCTCAGGTTTTCAGAAACTTGCACAAAAGAAAGCAGAAAGTTCATAGTAGGAGCATCTGATTAACCACATAATGGCCCAAAATATCAGAGGAGGTCACCTGATAGCAATTGATTTACAAAAGAATGTCCCAAGAATATCAAAAGAGGTCATCGGATTTACAACAAAATGGCCCACCCAAGAACGTCACCACCCCTGAGTAACTAGGGGTAAACTCTGAGTTAGAGAACAGGGGCTTTTTAGAAATTTATTTCTTAGCCTATTGCTTGTCAGACTTTTTTTATTGACTGCCCCTGGAACAGTGACACGCTCTTGGGTTATTCTGTTGTTAATTAGTTGCCACTAAATGGCCTGCTCAACCCCATTTCCTCCTCCAAAAGAGTAAAGTCTCCTAAGGGGAGTCAGCAAAGCCTGGTACATTCAGTTGAGGCAGGACCAAGCCCCTCCCCTCTGCATCAAGGCTGACAAAGGTGACTCACTATGGTAATGGGCTCCAAGAGCCAGCTCAACAGAGAGAGATCTTGATCCCTCTTCCTGGAGCCCCTCGCACAGACCAAAGTACACAGCAGAGGGCCTAGTCTGGTCCCATGCAGGCTCCACAGCTGTTGGTCTAAAGTTCGAGTTCCCACAAGCTTGGTTCAGTTGTTTCTGTAGATTCCCCCATCATGACCTTGATTCCACCCCATCCCACTTTGCTCATATAATCCCTCTTCCCTCTCTTCAATTGGAGTCCAGGAGCTCAGACTGCTTCTTTGCATACAGAGTCTAGGAGATCATCCTTTAAATGTAGCCCATGTGTAAACATCATGTGTAAGGAAGTGTGAATTTATGGTCATTATTTAAACAACTAAACACTAAAATGACCAGCAGGTTTCAAAGAACTGGGCTCTTTCAGGAGTAAAGGAACTTGAATTTTTCTTGACACTCTTGAGGGCAACCCCCCCCCATGGGAGTTGCTACTGCAGATGTTGACCTCAAGGCTTTTCATCAACAGAAATGTGATGTCTCGATAAGCATCTCTGCTTCCTCCTGTGGGGCCTGGGTTTGGCAACTATTCCTGCTGGAAACTCAGAACTCAAACAAGCTCATCCTCAGAGAAGATGGGGAAGGAGGCTGCCTCCAAGTGGAAAAAGTTGAAACTCATTAGCATCAGGCATGGAGCAGGGATAGCAGTGGTGTAAAACTGGATCTGAGCAGCCAAATTTGCCCTGGGTGTTTGCTTGCCTGTTTGCTCTTGTTTTCTATAGCCCTGGTGGGCCTGGAGTTCACTTATGTAGACCAGTCTGGCCTGAAGCTCACTGAGGATCTGTCTGCCTTGCCTCCAAAGGGCTGGAATTAGAGGTGTGCCTACTACATCTGGCTCCAGAGACATAGGTGCTAGACTTTATCACTCACTTAGGGCGCCAAAGCTTTCTTCATCAGGTGGGGTGGTTGTGAGGGTGTTAAATACTCAAAGCTGAGAGAGACTGTCTCTGCCTGTAGTCTTGGTACTTGAGAGACTGAAGAAGCAGAGAGATCATGAGTTCAAGGCCAGTTTGGGCTATCTCATGATAAATAAATATTTTTTTAAAAATCTATATAGTACCTCATAGAAGATGCCAAAGAAAAGGTGGCTGCTATTTTAACTGTTGTAAAATTCATTCAAGAGTAGAATAGTCTCAAAGTTAAGTTTTCTTTTCTTCCAAGGTAACCATCTCTTCGAGTTGATAACTGCTGTTCTTTTAGCCATCTAGTCTGAAAACTTGTCATTAGACTTTTCTGGGTTTTGTTTTGTTCTTATGATAGACCCCAGACTCAGGGTACTATCCTCGGGAAGGGGGGCCCCAAGAATCCGCGTTGATGTAAAATAATATGAGGTTTATTACATCTGCAGATGGGCTACCTACCTGCCTCGGGAAGCAAAGGAGTAGCAAGGGAGGGGCAATCACATATCTCTTTTAAAGGCTAATACCATAAAATCACCATAGCAACAGGGGCAACACATGATTGGTCACTTTAAAGGTCACACTATAATCGTAAGGTTGCTCACAGTGGTCATGGGATTGCCTTAAGACCAGCTGGTCAGGAGACTTTTACAACAGGGTGTTGGTCACCGCTATTCTGCTTGGAACTTCTGGTATTTTAATCACAGGTTCGACCAGACCATTATGTCCTATCTGAGTTGATTACGGCTATCTGGGCTGGGTCACTCTGTTTCCTGGGACAGACTTTAGTTCCTTGCTCTCATGGGGGGGGGGTGCTCTGCTGGATACCTGAACTGAATGCCTGGGTCAAGCCCTAGAACCCAGGGTCCTTCACTTAAAGTTGTATCAAACCAGTGACTAGAACCCATCCCTTTCCTGTCCTTTTACCAAGACTTCAGTCTTATATTTCAGAGTCTCTGACCTGGACAACTGTCACCATCTTTTAGCTGGTCTCAGATCTCACTCTACTAATGTCACTCCTTGGTGCCCAAATCCTCCATGGGCCCATATTTGCCATGGAGAAAATTCCTCAGCTTATATAAAATCTTTCTGCAATCTGGTCTTATAGATGCCAGATTTAGCAAATTGAAAGTGCAGAATGCTCAGTTAACTTTGAATTTTAGTTAAGCCAAAAACCATTAGTATAAGTAGCTTACTTGCAGTGTTTGGGACACATTTCAACTGATAAATTATTCACCATTCATGTGAAATCTGAATTTAACTGAGCATCTTGTTTCTCTTCTGGTAAATCCATGTCCCATCCCGTCACCCCCCACCCTCCAGTGTTGTGGCTCAATGCTCTCTCTGCTTTCAGAGACAGAGTCTGTTCTAGGTTTCCTGTTGCCCTCTGCTCTTGCCCCAAGGTACCTAAGGAGATAGATAGATGGGGAAGAGGTAGAATTCTTTACAGCTAAAAGCAACTAATAAATGTAGCAAGGATGCTGGAAACAGAATCAGTCATTACTACTCTTCACAGCAGATTCACTCAGATGAGACGGTCAGTGAAGGGTTTATTCATAACTGGAGGGTTGATCATGTCTTTGGCACACATTTCCATTGGCTACCAATAAATTACAAAGATAATGATACCTATGGTCCATATCCTCACTGGTGGGATAGATCAACACTGTGTCTGAACCCACAGGAGTACCGCCGAGGTTTTCCTGTCTGGTGGGGAAGCTATGATGGGTGTTGTAGAATCACAATTGAGACTCAGAGCCAATTATTGGGGGAAGACTGAAATATCAGAGAGAGGAAGCACCACAGTCAATTCTCACCCAGCTATCTTGCAACTTCCTCAGCCTTCCCCCTGGTTGCTTCTGCCAGACTGCCAGACGCTTCTACCAGTCACTTCTCTCTGGGTTTCTACAAGCCCTTATATACCCTATCCCATCCAGGTTAGGATTAAATGTGTGTAGCCTTGAACTCACAGAAACAGAAGAAGTTCTGTCTCTGAATTTATGGGATCAAGAGTGGAGGTCACCACTCCCTGGCTTTCCCTGTACTGGGATTAAAGGTGTGTGTGACTGACTCAGCTGTTTAATCTTTGTATTCAAGGTTTAAGAATTTCCTGAGCAGTCTGCCTAGGATTTGACTGGGTGCTCTCTCCCCAATATTCAGGTTTTATTAAGTATGTAATATATATCCATATATCCCCTTTTGTGTCAAAAATAAAAAAGAAAGTTATAACTAACATAGGAAAGACAATATACAATAGGTACAATAATTATATACAATAATATACAAACAATAATTACATAAGAAATGTCCAGTTCATTAACAATTGACAGATTCGAAGAAAGTATTCCATTATTTATCCTATTTTGGTGAGTCCAAAGGATTGTACCTAATCCACTTTGTATCTAACTATATTACTAACTAAACACTATATTTTGATGTCTCTTAAACGTTAACTTTTCTTTTCTAAAACTGTCACTAGATAACTATTACAATTAACTAACTCATCTTCAAATTCCTCAGAGGCCCAAGAAGGAAATAATATTAAGCAAATAGCAACTTCCAAAAATGTAAGAAACAAAACAGCTGGCTGCCTGGACAGTCACCCAAGGTTCTTCTGTGTTGTTGAAGCATCTATCTTTGGCCTACAGGCCTAACATGTCTGACAGATTTGTCTGGGAAGCAGGATATTCCCAAAAGTCCTTTCTACCTTGTCTTGACAAAGTTCGGCAATTCTTTTGTGTGTTTCTGCTGCTTGTCCATTTTGAATATCTTATTGTCTGCAGTCAAGGGAAGAGTACTTTCTTGCCCAGTGGCTAACTTTTGTCACAGAGAAGGTCAACTCATATGGAGGAGTTTCTTTGATGTTCATAATCTTCTCTGAAGTGGATTGGTGCTGCCAGGAGCAGATGTCCCATTGTCAAAAAAATAATAACCTATGTTTTTGAAATTTCTTAAATGCCATATTCTATGGATCTCTGAAGTGCTTGAAGAAGACCTGTCCATCTAAAATATATCTGTTCTTGAAAACATATCTAATATGACTATAAGTTTGATTATAATGTCTAACTACTAACTTGCATTTCTTTATATCCTAATTAGTTGGTAATAATAACTGTCCTGGACTAGCAATTTGTATTATATTGTACAATACCTTGAACAAACAGGAATATATGTACAGTGATAAAATTAATCTCAACCTTATAGCAATATACACAATTTGTATACAATATTACAAAAAATCAAATCCAATGTAAAATATTTAAAGCTAGTAATTTCTTTTTCTTTTTTTTTTTTTTTAGCTAGTAATTTCTATCTCTCTTTTTTTAAAAGTAAATTCAATAATCTACCCTTAAGGTGCTCTCTGCACACACATTGCCATCAGCACAGGGACTGGAGGAAGGCTCTACCAGCCTTGCACTCCTCACCTCAACCTTTGAAAGGTGAGATGGAGTGCTTTGCTTTTTTTCCATAGGTCTGAGGCTAGGGTCCTTGACATGCTAGCTCATGTCAATATCACACAGACAGTGAGGTCTCACATACTCAGACCTTCTTCCTTTGTCTCCACAGGGCAGAGTGCAAATGCCTAGCAGCATGAGAGAATGGGGTGTTTGGTGTTGCCCAAACAGGTGTGTGTGTGAGTGTGTGTGTGTGTGTGTGTGTGTGTGTGTGTGTGTGTGTGTGTTGTAATGACCTATATCCCAGTCCTTTAGGGTAATTTTAGGGCTGGATCATGAAAGGTTTGTGTGAAATGTTAAAGCATTTAGGTTTTACACACACACACACAAAATTTGTTTTTAGAGATAGGGTTTCTCTGTGTAGTCCTGGATATCCTGAAACTTTCTGTGTAGACCAGGCTTGCCTCAAACTCAGAGATCCACCTGCCTGTGTCTCTCAGGTGCTGGAATAAAAGGCATCTGCCACTGCCACTCAGCTTCCTTATAGTTTTAAACAGTTGTACTCTTATCAGATTTTCCTTTTGGGAAGGCTGTCTTAGCTACAGCTTGGTGAATTGGAGGTGGTGAAGCTGATGGTTCAGTTTTAGGAAGTCGCTATAGCCATAGTGAGAAATAGTGGGGCAGATCTGCTGAAGCAGAAAGCATCTCTATTTATGTCTTCCGTCTTCCCTCGTCTCAGCTAGCATTCTCTGACTTTGACTCCATAAACAGTTCACACTGATCCATCTGCACTCCCTGCCTGAGGCTCATGGATTTCCCTCTCCACACTACTCCTAGTCAGTTTTATAATGAGAACGAGCAGAAAGATAGGAAAAATGTCAAGCTTAGTCAGGAAAGACATCCTAATCCAGTTAGAGTTGTGAACGAGGTACCAGAGGCAAAGGAGCCACACACAGTATTAAAGAAACGAGTGCAGATAAAGAGCCTTCCGCTCTGCACTGGACAATAGAAAAGGCCAGAGAAGAGTGTTCCGCTGCCCAGGCACAGGGTCACGGTGCTGTGAAGGAGGCCACCTTAGTAGATCTGGTGCTGGCTCTAGCACTTGACGTCATTGGTCAGGTGGTGCTGGTTTTTCTGAAATCCACGGTATAAGAGTTACAGCTATGTGGAGGCCTGTACACAGGGAAACCCTGTTTGGAAAAACAAAGCAAATTCTTAAATGGATTCCTTCTTTTAAATAAATATATATTTTTTTAATGTTTTATTCATCCACAGTATTCCCTCCTACCCTTCCTCCTGCCCCCCCACCCCAGCCTCCTCCCTCCCCAGTCCACCCCCACTCACTCCTCCAAAAGGGTAAGGCCTCCCAAGGGCAGTCAACAACTTAAACTTTAAACTAAATTTATTACTATGGAGCAAAGAGAAGCATCAGAGGCAAAGGCATACAGCAATAGCAGGCGCAAAGGGCGACCACCGTCCCTTGGGCTGAGACCAGTTGGAAGAGCCTCCCTCTGGCTGATAATTAGCTCTTCCAGCAGAATGGGGACTGGCCCACTCTGCAGAGAGATGAAGTCTGCCCCATTGCTGCCTGCGGGGCTGGCGGACAGGAGCGCGGAGGCTGGGGTTCTGGGAAGCAGGTCACAGAGAAAAGAACTCACTGGGTATGGGATGCTGCTGAAACTTTATGGCAGGCAGCGCCCCCTAGTGAGCCTTCACTGAAAGGAAGGAGGAAGACTGGTAGGGTTATTCAGGAAGAGTTCATGTCTTGACACCCACGTCTTCTAAGATGGCTCTAGCGAGCCTACACCGACACCTTCAGAACACAATGAAGCAGAGGGGTCCTATTTGGGGACATTTGTATTCTGGTCAACAGTCACAGAGTTGAAAAACAGGCACTATTGATGAGGCATATGAGCGGCACCCCCCCCCCCTTCAGGCCTTCAGCTTGCTCTTTTAGGAATAAACACTGCTCTCTCTCTTTTTACTTCCAGAGCCTGAGCATCACCACTGCTGCTTCTGACACTAAACTTATCCCACAGAAAATCACATTGGATTTTTGCCAAATGAAAAATGCATCCAACAGTCAACTAGCTAAGGCGTCCAGTGGGGGATAATAGTGTGTGATGATGAAGAAATGAAGCCCCGAAAAGGAACAGAAGTACTGACCATTTTCCTCCAGGGAAAAGACTGGAGTCTAGTGAGCACAAGTCCGTTCCTTCACAGCCCTTCCTCACACGCAGAAACCCCTTTTAGGGCCTTAGAGAAAGTAGGTAAGAGGTTTTTATACATGGCATCTTTGGTTTTTCAATATTTCTGGATTTGCAGGAGGGGCGGAGGTGAGAGGAAGGATGTTAATAACTATGTAATCCATAGAAGTTTCCAGAATAAAGTGCCATTGGTGACTGAAGTCACACACACACACACACACACACACACACACACACACACACACACCACGAAGAGTTTATTTCTTCCATGAACCTTTTTCTAGATCGTATCTTTCTTTTTTATGAGATTTTCAAGATGTAACACCTCCAATACCACCATCAGTTACCCACTCTCTCTTCCCTTCCTTAAAATACATCTTAAATAGAGCTAGGAATGGCAGGTGTCCTAATTACATGTGGTTAAACAACGGCATTCATTTGTCTCTGCCGCCTGCCCTAAAACTTCTAAATGATAAGTAGGTAAAATGCCTAAACCCACAAGGACAAAGACACTGGATAAAATGACAATAGTGAGCACATTTTGGAAGCTACAAAGGAGATTCAAGAGTGGCAGCCACTAATCTATCAGATAGGGAAGTTCAGAGCCAGCCTGTTCTCCAAACCCAGAAATGCATAAATGATGGAGGTACTACAAGTCTCTGAAAGGAAAAAAGTGTCTGAGACAAAAGCACAAGGCATAGCCGAAGGCAGGGTTGCTCACTCACAATGAAACACCGCTGTCTGCCCTCCCGTCTCCCACTCTGTTCTGAGAAGGCTGCAGGCCAGGCCACACTGACTGATGGTCTAAGCTCAGCAAGCTCACCGATCTGCCCTGCCCACCCTCCTACCCATGCCATCTCTGCGGTGGGCCCACTGTGTTTTTCACAATTTTACTTCATTGTAGTAAGACTGCTCAAGGTGAAATGTATTTACACAGTTTAAAAATTTTTATTGTAAGATGGTTTCATGTGTAAACATAATGATTTTTAGTCATCCCAAACCCTATTCCTCTCTCATCATCTGCCTTCCTCTCTAGCGGAACCTTTCTTCTCAGTAAGTCTCCATCTTACTTTTATGATTTTCTGTGTGTGACCCGCTAAGTTTAATTAGTTTATTATTGCCTGTGCACAGTGGGAGGTTGTTTACTGGAACAAGGGCCACTTCTTAGTGGTGATGAAATGACTGACGCACCTCCTCCAAGGACTTCTAACGCTAATAGTCTATGGCAGACTCATGAAGAAACGTTGAGGGTTCTGATCTTCTGCAGATGAGATCAATGCTATTATGATATTTCATCAAGAACTTCATCATTTTAGGCACTTTGATGAGTTAGCTCTACATTAAGTAACATTCACTGCAACAAGAAAGGTCACTGGTGAAGACTAGGTGTGACACTCATAGGCTTTTTGACAGCATAACCACTTTGTAAAAGGATGGTAGTAGGATCCCCTAACCACCTATAACTCCCTTAGACATTAGATTGTCACAAATTTTATAGAACCAGACACTAGTTCTTTCCTGTGAGGCAGGCCTCAAATCCAATCAGAAAGTGACTGGTTACTCCCATAACAGCCATGCCACTATTACACTGGAGGGTACATTTTGCCTGCAAATTATTCATTATTATGCTTTACAGGATTCACAGGTGCATAGGACTGTTGATCATTAGCATCAATGCATTTTTATTGTGCAGCTGTACAGCTGTCCCTAGAGCCTATTTGTCTTGCTCAGTTGATACTGTATGCTGACAAACACACAAAAATCACCTTTAGACAGTCAAAGAACACATTCAAAGGGAAAAAGGCAGAAGACTGGTACGAAAACATCATTTAAAGAGCATAAGGTAAGAAAAGATCCAACAGGCTTCCTTCCCCTGAAGGCTTTGAGAAAGAACATGCTCCCGCCCCAAAAAAAAAAAAAAAAATGAGTGCTATAAAAATAAAAAAAAAATACCACAGAGAAATAAAGAATTCAACAAAAAGGAAGCAAGCTGTGAGTATAGCTCACCGACAGGGGATATGCTTTGTACTGGATATTCTGGCTTCAGTCTACAGCTCCAAAAAGTAAACAAACAAACACAACTAACCAAATAACCAGCTAACAATCAACTAACTAAACAATCCCAACCAACCAACTAAATAATACCAATCAACTAACCAACTAACCAACCAACTAACTAACTAACCAATTAACTAAACAATATCAACATCCTCCCTCACACCTTCGAAAACAGAAGGCATGCAGGCAGGGAGACCTTTGAGATATGAAGTGGTCTATGCACACTGTTTATAATTTATATTTACAATAATGTATTTTCCCATTTTGCCACTAAAATAGATGAACAGAAAACTTTCCAGTAAAGCAAAGGAAAAAATTCTTTGCTCTGTGAATTAATTATTTCAACTTAAAATAACTCATTGAAACTGAACAACAAACTGTTCAGTTAACCCTCAAGTACTAGTTACACCCAAGATGGAAGCCCTGGTCTCAAGACCCTGGCTTTCTGTGACCACCATCCCTAACCATTAGACTTACCCAATGCTGACCAGGTCTGAGCATGTTAAGATTGCTCTTAAGCCAGATGTCAAAACACCCCTTCCTCCAGGAGACACCTACACAGGTGAGTCATGGCTTTAGGAAACAGATTTTCTTATGCAGTAGGCTGTCTTGATACTTTCTTTTTTATCTCTTCAAAATATCTTTAATTCTCAAAACAGAGTCCTAGAGAATGAAGAACTGTAAACTGGATAGTGACCCCAGAAGAACAAAAGAGCTGGGGTGCAGCTAGTGCTCCCCACAGGAAGGGACTGTGGTGCTGGCTGCCCCGCTGGCCATGCTGGCTTTGTCCAGGGCCACACACCCAGGGGCACTGGCCAGGTGGGAGCCCTTTCTGGTCAAAGGCAAATAGATTATAGCCCATACTTGGGACTCATGGGAGCAGCAGGCAAGGGCCAACTCATCAGGGTGATGGGCAGAAGGAGAGTGTTGGTGAGCTGGGAATGGCGCATTAGCTGGCTCCCAGGGCTTCTGAGTATGATGCATGCGGTATGGAGTTTCCTTCTTATTGTTTTTCAGACAAGGAGCTCATACCAGAATGCTGGTGCAGAGCCAGTTTTTGCTAAAGAGCCCACAAACTCGTCTAGAAGTTACAGCAATCCTCCTGCCTCAGTATTCAAAGTGCTAGGATTTAATCTGACACTAGGTTACTGCACCAGGCGATAGGTGATGTAGCGACCAGCTGTCTCACTGGGTCGGATGATCTTCACAACCTGCCCTCGCTTGATCCCAAAGTAGCATGCTACTGGGTCCCCAGCTTGGATCCCTGGGCAACTGGCTCTCACGAAGCTTGTATCGGGCCAACAGCTCTGTCACCCACTCTTTGGTCATGACCACATGCTCAGGGACCAGCTCATGTTCTGTGATGTTGATGAGCAGCTCTTGCTGCAAGAACTGCTCCAACACGTACTTAGGGGCCATGTCCACCAGAGACTGCTTGGCGGAGGAGGTCATGCCTTGCTGCACCACAGTCAATGCTCTTGTGATATTCTCCTCCTGTATCTGCTGGCAGTACACCTTGATGGTCTTGATGTTCACCTTGGGCTCCTCTGGGAAGAACACAAACATCTGGTCTGTGGGGTCATCGGTGAGGTCTGTGTGTCTCGGCCTGCCTTCGCTATGTTTGTCCCCAAACTACGCCTTGAACTCCTCAAGTGTTTGGTCCAGCTCATCCTGGGTCACCAGGTAGCCATGGTCATGACAAGGCTGCATCCTCCTCATCCATGCTGCTGCCATTCAGAAACCGATACTTTTTATTGATGAATCTAAAAGTTATTACCATTCAAAAAGTAGAGGAGCCTTGGAGGGCAGAAAAAAGAAAACTCAGGAAAATAAAAAAAATCAATTCTGAATCTCCAATAAAGCTTCCAGAAGGAACAAAATGATGGCAGAAAAATGCCAAAGAATTCCAGAAAAAAAAATCTCAGTACTGAAGGCATGATATGTTAAGGAAGATCCAACCAAGAATACACTCATCATAAAATTTCAGGAAAAATGAGAACGATAGGCACATTTGACTTTCTGTAGAGAGAATGTTGGCCACCAGGGGACAGCAGTACATCAAAAGCACCTTTTAAAACACACACACACACACACACACACACACACACACACACACACACTCACACAGAGAGAGAGAGAGAGAGATCAGCTGGGAATTCTAACTCTAGAGCTATGAGGGTGGGGTCGGGTGGGACTTTAAAGAATGAATTCTAAAGTGAAATTGTGGTGGACATGAAATTTTTCATGCAAGCATTCATGGTCAATTTTATTTTTAAAAAATTTATGTATGATATGAATGTGCTGCCTACATGTATGTGTGTGTGTGTACAACCTGAGTGCCCGGGTCCCCTGGAACTGGAGTTATAGATAGCTGTGACTCACCACGTGTTGGCTGAGAACGAAGCTCCAGTCCTCGGCAAGGGCTGCAAATGTGCTTACCCACTGAGGCATCTCTCTAGCTCCTGATGGAATTCTTCTGTTTCTATTTATTTGTTTTAATTTTAATAATTTTTGTTAATTTCATACTGTGTGTTTTCCAACAGTATATTTTGAGGTAATTACATCCTTTTTCCTTTCCTTTTCCTCCCTCCAAACTCTCTCATATATAACCCTCCTTATTCTTCTCAAATTTATGGTCTCTTTTTTACATTATATAATCCATCTTATATTATATATTCTCCTTTTTCCATATATGGCTATATGTATACACACATATAATACATACATACGTACATACATTCATAAGCACACAAATACGGTTGCTATGTCTGTATACTGTTACTTCCATGTACGTTTTGAGGACTGACCTTTCAGAACTGGAAACCAATCGGTGTGCTCTTCCAGGGGAAGACTATTTCTTCCCAGCTCAGCATTCCTTAGCTGATTGTAATTCTTTGTGTAGGTTGAAGCCTCTGGGCTCTTCTGTGTTTTCCCTCACTGCCCTGGTTGTGATGACTTGTAGGCGAGGCTCTTGAACAGCCAGAGATCTATAAGTAGTCTTTATGTGGTGGCCTTTTATGAAGAATGGTGTCTAAGTGTCATGATGGAGCTTTCTGGGAGTCAATGTTCCAAGAAACAAGGGCAGAAACTATACACCTGCTTCAATCTAGTCAGTGGCAGTGTGTCACTTCCATAGTCTGTGGCAGAGATTAGTGAACTATAGCCGGAAGCCAAGCCAAACCCTGCCTGCCCCCCCTCCAGCCCCCAGTCCCCAGCCTGCTAACCTCTTCCTGACATTGTTTTCCCTGTGTCTTTACTTTAGAGCTCAGATTTCCACTTTTGGTTTCTCACTGACTGGTGTTTTGAGGAAGAGCCCTCTAAGACTTCCCAAAGGCAAAATAGATGAGTTTCATTTTGTGAGAAGTTAAAAACCTAGCTGGTGTGGATATTCAGTAAGCTGGTTTTTGTTTTAGTGTAAAGCAGGTTTTTATTTCAGCAATCAGTAGACAAGCACAGCTTTGAAAGTTTATACGCAAACACTGTTTCATATTTCAAACGTGGAAGAATAGTTTATGAAGTTCACTAGCCCTCCCTCTTCATGTAGACATATGGACTGTCTGTTATTCTTGCTAAGAGGATATAAATGTCCAGCTCCTTTCATGTATCCACCCTCGGCTTTCTATGCACCATCAGTGAATACTTAAAGCAATATTCTTTTAGTATAGAAGTATCACTGGTACTTTTATCTGCCAATAACAATGCCTTAGAAGCTAATGAATAGTAATAAAAAGGTCACGGTCAGATTTTTTATCTAGTTCATTTTCCTCAGAGCTGGCCCCACACTGAGACACTTCCTCCAATAAGGCCACACCTCCTAATAGTGCTATTCTCTATGAGTTTATGGAGGCCATTTTATTTCAAACCACCACAGATGGAGGTTTTTTTGTTTTTTGTTTTTTTTTTTTTTTTGGCCAGAATGGACTGGATCTCCAGCAATCCTCTTTTTTCCAACCTCCATGGGCTTAGTTACAGGCATGTACTCCTATTCTCTGGCTCCCTTAATGCTAATTTTGGGATGGGTCAGGTCCCATCTGACCACTCATTTTGGGTAGCTTAAACTAATTCTAATAACTTTATTGCAGCTGAGGAATATATTAGCTTTGAGGGCAAAAGTTTAACTTTGGTTTGTGTTAGCTTTCTCAGAGAATGCCAGTGGGCCAGTATGGCTCCAAATCATCTGAAACATTCTTATCCTTTGAAAAATTTTGAAATGTTAAATTTGAATTAGAGGATTTAGAACTTAATTGAAGCAAAAGTGACCTTTCTTGGGTGACTGCAGGCTAGACCAGTTTTCCTTATGTGCACCTTTCTCATTGTGAGCTCTTCTGGGGCTTTCCTGAGGTTCAAATGTTGGTTCCAAAGGACCTAGGTAGTCCTGGGGCACAGCAAAAAAATTCCTTGGCAGCAGTATTTATTCGATAACATTATCACCTTCTTTATTCTACTGGGTAATGTATAGTCTACCAAGAGGATGAGAGAGAGCAAGCATCTCTGTGCATGGTTATTATTTCACGCTGTCTGAAGTCAGACTTCATTCTTGCTTAATGCACCACTGTAGGTAAAGTTTCTTTCTTTCTTTTTTTTTCTTGGAGGGAAGTGTTGGCTCTCTAATAAACACACAGAGACTTAACATTAATTATAAATGCTTGGCTTATAGCTTGGGCTGTCTCCAGTCAGCTTTTACAACTTAAATTAACCCATTTCTATTAGTCTATGTGATGTCCTGAGGCTCATGACTTTTACCTCTCCTGTGTGTCCTGCTGCCATCTGGTTGGCAACTCTTCTCACTCCACACTTCTTCCCAGCATTTTCTCTGCCCTGAAAGCCTTACCTAGCTATCAATCAATCAACCTTGTATTAACAATGAGAACAATGCATATTTACAGTGTATAAAGATTTCCCCACAGCAATTCTCCCTTTTTGACTAATTAAAAATGAAGGCTTTAACCTTCACACAGTAAAATTATATACAACAAAAATAGTTATCAAGTAAGAATTAGAGTTACAATATCAAGTGCTGTGGGAATTTGCTCTTGTACATTGTAAATATTTGTCCCTCTTATTGGTTTAATAAAATGCTGATTGGCCAGAAAGCAGACAGGAAGTGTGGGTGGGGATACTAGACTAAAAACTCTGGGAAGAGAAAGAGAAGAGCAGAGAAGAGATGCCAGGGAGACAAAGAGGAAGCAGGATAAAAATGCTGTTCTGAGGAAAGGTACTAAACCATGTGGCTAATCATGGGTTAGTTTAAGAGTAATAATTAGCAAGTAATATGTCTGAGCTGTAGGCCAAATAGCATGTAATTAATACAAGAATATGTGTGATTATTTAGGACTTCTTGTCTAGATCTCAGGGCTAAACCAGGCCAGAAACTGCTTACTGCAATTGAGTCCATTTGTATTTGACAAAATTAGAAAAAATATTTTATTGCTTATTTTATTTTTGTGAGTCTAAGCTTTTATACCTAATTTACTTTTTATCATAACTAAGGAAACCTATAAATTTAATTATTAGTCTTTAACTCCCTCAAGGACCCCAGAAGGGTGTAATGTTACCTAATGACAGGGACATCTGGCTGCTTGGACAGTCACCAAAGTTCTTCTGAAATGTTGGGGCATCTAACTTTGGCCTACTGGTCTAGTATATCTGACATACTTTTCTGTAAAGCAGGAAATTTTGAAGGACTGTCCCACCCTGTTTTGGCAAAGTGCAGCAGTCATTTTTCTTTGTGTGTTGCTTATCCAGTTTAGACAACATACTGTCAGTATGTATGTATGTAGTCAAAGTAAGGGCAGTTTCTTGCCCAAATAGTTACCTTTTGGCACAAAGAAAGAAAATTCCATATGGAGTTTCTTTGATGTCCATCTTCTTCTCTGAGGTAGATCAGTGCTTCCAGGAACAGATGTGTCTCACTGTCATAAAAAGTCTTAGGTTATTAAGCACACTAAGTGCCATGTTCTTAATAGATCTTGACATGTTTAAAGAGCATCTATCTATCTATCTATCTATCTATCTATCTAAATATATCCGTGTATAACCTTGAAAATATATTTAACATGAATATAAATTTGACTATTATAGATGACTATTAATCTACATTTCTTAATTATACATTATATTTTTAAATGAGCTCCATGAATACAACACCCTAAACAAGTGTAGTGGGATTATGGTACTTTGTAAATATTTGTTCTTCCTACTAGTTTAATAAAGAAGCTGATTGTCTGAAGGCAGAGAGGAAGTGTGGGTGGACCTAGCAGACTGGGAAAACTCTGGGTACAGGAAGAACAGACACAGACACCAAGGACAGTTGCCATAGAGATGTGATGGAGACACAAAAATGAGACAGCAGAAGACACAGAGGAAAGAAGCTGAAATGCTGCTCTGAGAAAAGGTATTGAGCCACATGGCTGAATAAGATGGGCTGAGTTCAGATTAAGTTAACAAGTCATATGCCTGGGCCCTGGGTCAATCAGCATAAAAATAATACAAGCGTCTGTGTGATTATTTGGGCCTAAGTGGCAGTGGGGCTGAGAGTGGGTCTAAACCTCTGGTCTAGACTGGAAAGTCCAGCCCAGAAACCTCATACAACAACCAAGAGTAGAAATACAAATACAATATAACAAAATTAACTTTAAATTTGTATTAATAAATCAAAATCTATACCATTGTAAAGTATTTTGAGATTAATAGTTTTTTTTGGATTAGAGCAGATTAAATAATCTACCCTTTTATCTCATCATTTCTATATCATATACCTCTTTTTTCCTTTAGAAAGAGATCTTTGAATTTAACTCTTTTGATTAGTCTCTTTAAAAAAAAAAGCTACTACCAATAACAGCTTGTAACTATCCCCTCCCTCTAAATAACAACACAATAACATACAGAATTCAGATTCCCTATTTCCCATCTTTACATGGCTTATTATATATTTCTCTATTTCTGTTTTAAGAACTTTGATTTTTTTCAACTATTGTTAGGTCAATGGCTGTCTCTACCCTTTCTCTTTTATCTCCTGGGCCTATGAATATTTTTAAACACACTGTAATCTGCCTAGAAGGTTTTTTTTGTCATCTGGATCTGTCTTTACTAAGCATCTGTATTGTTTTTTGAGTGAATGAGATGAATCTTAAACTGCTATGTGAGCTTACACTGCTGGTGCAGCTTAGCTTAGTGCATGGTGGTTGGTGGCTGCCTCCTCCTGAAGGTAGCTGCTGGGAGATGTGTCTTTGTACTGCAGCCAGCATGAGAGACACAAGACTAGAAATCTTTGGCTCTGTTTTTGTGTGTTTAGAACCTTTTTAAAGCTTTCTTAGGTCTTATGTAGATGTAGGTGCTGAGTGCCTTTGTAGATAGAGTTTTTCTGCATCTTGGCAGCCACTCCCAAATTACCATTCAGAAGTTATTGTTAATTATAAATGATAGGCTGATAGCTTAGACTTGCCTATCACTTGCCAGCTTATTAACCCATTTCTATTAATCTATGTGCTGCCCCAAGGCGTGTGGCTTTTTTCTCTCCTGCATGTCCTGCTTTCTTTCTACCTGGTTAGAGACTCCTCTCACGCTGCCCTTCTTCTTCCCAGAATTCTCTCTGCCCACCAAAATCTTGCCTAGCTACCAGCCAATCAGCTTTTTATTAACAATAATAGCAATACATATTTACAGTGTACAAAGATTGTTTCACAGCACACCATTAGGAACAATATGCTCACACTTGAATGTAGCTGTAGGGAACTTCAAGAAATCTTAGTGAAATCACATCATTTCACATTTTTAAACAAAACACATCTTATCATTTTTTTTTCTTTCATATGTATTGAATTCAGTCCCAACGTATTTTCAAAAGTCATTCTAGATGTAATCTTGAGTAGGATAGCTATTGTACCGAACTGGTTGTTTAGCACAATAAACCAAATCTTATCATGTTTGAAGCAGTGAAGGAAGGAAATAGAGGGTCACAAGAAGGCATGCCCCTCCAGTTTTGATTTCTGTTTTGTGAAATGTCAGCATAATTAACCAGGCCACTTGTAAAAAATGTATTTCTTTTCCTGAAAAACACATCACAGCCAAGATTGTTAAAAGTGACTGATGATCTATGACAATCCCTTAAATGACCTGTGGATCAGTAAGGACCCTTTGGTTGATGTTTTATTCTTACAGCATGCCTTTCTCCAGCTAAAATCTGTGCAATGTAACTCTGTAAAGTCTCCTCTTTGTAGTTATCATTCTGAGGATATCGAAATGTGGGACGGCGGGACATAATTTCCTCAGTAAGGAAACAGCTTAGTTGCAGAGGAAGTAGCTTAAGATCCCCCACATTAGCCTGTAGCTCCTGCCCAGGCAATTAGAAGCATTCCTCTGCTAACCTCCACACTTGCCTCTCTTTAAGTGGGGCAGATCTTTCTGCTTCGTCAACATGCTCACTAACTTTTCTCTCCTGACTCATCAGGAATCTTCTCTGTGGTGGATGTCAAGGGCCTGAGCAGAGGCCCCAGGAGGCTCCACAGGAACTCCTCAGGCTGTAATGCTGCCAGTGGGCACTGCTGACTCGCACTTTCTACTGCCAGCAACACACTGACCTTGGCAGGGTGTCTCCCCATCAGCTGCTTCCTTCAAATGAATGGCAGTACTTTGAGCTCTTCGCTTATCAAAATAACTTTGCTTAGAATCAGAGGAATCCAAATTCAACTCAAAATGAAGCAAACAGAACAGAGTCAGGCAGTTACCACATCTCACTTTAAGTTCATGTCACCTTATAACAAACATGCTTTTTCTTGTCACAGTCCTTCCAGCATGTTATGGCGTTCATATTTATGGTAAATTAGTCTTTCTCATTTCCCAAGGAAAATCATAGTCAGAAGCTATGGAAAAGTAACTCTGATTTTTTTTTTTTAATAACAAAAAGGGCATTTAAAAAACAAAGCCCACTAGAATCTTACAAGTTTTCAGGAAATGTGCCATAAGAATAATTTTTACTGATAATGACATGGAGGCCCAGAGCCTTGTTGCACCTGGGGCTCTGCAGCTTTAACTTTTTCCCTATAGCAGCTGAGGTCTTTGGGGATTAAACATCTCTGACTTTCCTGGTGGATCAGCATGTGGTGTATCAGTTGTGTCCATGTAAAAATAAACACCTCTCTCTGAAATAGGAGATGAGATTGGAAAAGAATGTCAGTGGGTTCCTATAAAGCATCTGGTCTGTCTACAGGGGCAGAGCTACATCTTCACTCATCTGTATAAAGAAAGAAGAGGCTTATGTGAGGCCCTGCCCACTCATGCTGCCAAATCCCATAGGGATGTGGAGACATGAAGACAGGTTTACACCGGAAAGTGATGCTTCTGAGGCAGTGGTGTTAAAACTAGCCTTTTGGGTTTCCTTATTCCTAAGGCTGTCTGTCACTCAGTAAAGCAACACCGCAAGAGTCTGAAACTGTTATAGCATGGATAGATGCAGAAGTGCTTAGAAAATCTGGAAGACTTCTTGCTACAAGCTAATTCTTTAATGAGTAATCACAGAGGACTCATGGGATTCAAGAAGATAGGCTTGCTGGGAGTGTAGTTCAGTGGCAGAGCACTTGCCTGGCAGCCACAGGGCTGTGAGTTCAACCTCCATCACCGCAAGATACAGAGTTTACTTTCAAAACTGCTGAACTAACCTGATTTCACAGATAAAATAGGGTAACTGGTAAGTTAAATTTCAATTAAAGTTAACAATTTTGTTCTTCCACAGTTCAGCAAAGCTAAAGAAAGAAAGAGAGTAAGTCATTCCTTGAACCTCTGACAAGCTGATGAACATGGGATTTGGAACTGAAGACAGAACTAAGGAATGTTTCTTAAGATTTCAAGGTGGCTCTTGACTGGCTGCACACTGGACGGTGGGTGAGAAGGGGGTCGGTGCTGTCAGGATGAATAGGTGCTCAGAGGGAATAAAGGGAAAAGATAAACTGGTTTGGACTTTTGCTAACCCACCGGAGGTGTTTAGCCTAGGTCTGCAAAGTTTGCACTCTAGAAATTGCTTCATTTTAACCTAGGTATTAATTAAACTATCATTGGGTGTCATTCTCAAAGACAGATTAACTGAGTCAAAAATTGCTATGCTTTTTATTTTTTTTAAAAAAATCATACCACTGAATTATCCCTAAGTCAAAGAACTTGAACTCTATTAGATAGTTAAAAAATAAATACCTAATACTATAATAAATTATGCCTTATACTATTTTGAATATTATTACTCAATGCTTATTCTAATATTGTCTTATATGCTTTGTTTTTATCTACCTCATAGTTTAAGATAAAATAGCAACAATTGTAATTTTAAAATAATAAAAATAGCTATTAATTGAGTCAAGGGTCTAGTTATATAACTCAGGTTAGCCTTGAACACATGGCAGTATTCCTACCTCAGGTTTTCAAGTACTGGGATTACAGACACGTGGGCCAACATACTCAGTTCAGAAATAAATTTTCCAAATTCATCCTAAATGATTTTTATCTTACATTTTAAATTTAATTTAATACTTAATTTTTTGTTGTTGTTGCGAACTCCACATTTTTAAGACTGGCTAGCATTTAAACCAGGAGTGGCTTTGGCTAATCAGTAAAGGACTAATGAGTCAAGACTGACAGTGTCTGGAGGAGAATAAATTCCCAAGACCGCAACAGGGAAACCTTGCCTGAGCAGCCTGCATCCCGATGTCAGTTTTGTAGTTAAGATTGGCAACCATAGCTCTTAACCTGGGTTTCCAGGCTATGAAGCTGCCCTACTAATTTTAGCTTTGCTAGACCCAATAAGGTTCTTAGCCAATTCCTAAAAAATCTCAGGCTCATCACTCTGGAGAACCACAGCTAATATAAACAATCTAACAAGAACATTACTACCCTACCCTTACTTTCAGCCTAGTTGTTTTGACATAAAGTTTCTATGAATCAAATACATGCATCTATTTGTCACAAGTTCTCTGTGGCATCATAGGTTTCCTTAGCTCTAACAGATTTCTATTGTGTACCACTTCTCGTTTTTTTGAAGCTTTATCATTCTTTTATCTTTCATAGAAAAAAAATCCCATTACCATTTTAGAACATATTGCTAAAATATAAATGTGAGGTCCCAAATAATGAGCATTTGCAAAACAAAATTATAAATACAAAGTGATTCCTACATTCACCTCCAAGATATAATTTACTGTATTTGTGGAAATATGAATGAGGAGGGAGAAGGTTATTTGAGTGAATTAAAGATAAAAACCCTGCATGATTGACAGTAGCGATGATGGCAGAGCACATTAGATAGTGATAGCGATAAACTAAGATTTCCATAGGATTCCTCCCAAGGGCTGGTAGCATGGAGAGCTGCTGACTACATTAAATTCTCTTGTAGGCTCTGTTGCTGGCAGGCTTTACTGTGACTTTCCTAGGCCTGCCATGGGGCCCTTTCCTACAGGGGTCTTGTGTGAGTCTACATAAGTCAAATGGCAAATGGGTGCTACTTTGAGCCTTGGTGATTATAAACACCCAGAAATATGATTTAGTTCACAAGAAACAAAAAGGATCCATTCAGTTCCTCAGTGGGTGAAACAGTAGTTTGCAAGAATTAGCAACTTTTTTTTTCATGTTGGCTACATGTGAAACATCTTACTCAGGCTTCTTGAAATAGGGAGCGGGTAGGTGAGATGGCTCAATAGGTAAAGTGCTTGCCGTGCAAATATGATGATCAGAGTTTGGATTCCCAACACCTACGCCAAAATAACGTGTGGGCATTGCTTGCCTACAGACCCAGCTCTGGGAACGAAGGGTCCGGAGGGCTTGCAGACCAGGTAGTCACACCAAATTGGTGAGTTCTGTGTTCAGTGGGAGACTTTATATCAATAAACAAGGCAGAGAGCAATTGAGAAGGTCAATATCAGGAACAGACAGACAGACAGACACACGCACATGCACAAACACACTTGCACCTACAATTGCACATACATAAAAGCCACCAACCAGAAGAAAATAGACCCAGTACTTGCGATGACATTACCAAGGGACTGATGTTTTGTTGTTGCTGTTTTTCCTCAGACAGGGTCTTGCTTGTGTAGCCCTGGCTGGACTAGGGTTCATTATGTAGACCAGGCTGGTATAAAACTTGTAGAAATCCATTTGTCTCTGTTTCCTGAGTGCTAGAAAGTTGTTGGATTCTGGCTATAGTTTAAGAGGAGACAGATTCACTGTGGATTTGCTGTGAGGTATGAAAAATGAGAGGGATGAAGAATGACTCTAGTAATGTCTGCTTGCACTTCTGCAAGGATTGGACTGCCTCAGCTCAACAGACGAAGAGCCAGGAAGGTGCAGAGTTGGCAGGAAAGATCAGAAATCCAGTTTGGAGCAGGCCGGCCAGTGATGTGGAGACCTTGAGTTGGCAGTTGAATACATGTGTGCTGACAAGACAGTCAATGCACCTATTCAAGGTGTACACACAGCAGTACTACTGATGGCCATGTCATGGGGAAGAACTTGTGCCTGGGATTTTGCATCAGGGCAAAGAGTAGCAGGAACAGTTATGTGGAGAGGAAGGGGCAGAGGCCTGAGCACGGAGGCTCAGGGCAGCATGTGAACTACAGGTAGAGATTGTCAGAAGAGTCTTTCTGTAGAGACAGTAGAGACACAGCTGTTACTAGAGGAGGAACCACAGCTGTTGGTAAAGGAGGAAGTTGGCCCAAGAGAGCTTCTCTTTGTTTTCTTTGTTAAAGTGAGAAAGTAATAACATCCATATATTTGGAATGTATATGACTGATAGAAAAAAAAAAAAAAACAGAGCAGGAATTGCTGAGGGCACTCTTGTTTTAGGATGTCTTGTAAATCTATTGTAAGTTTGTGTCAGGTTTGTCCCATTCCAGACTAGATGCAATGCCCAAAGTTCTGGTTATGGAAACGATCATCATGGAAAGTGCTTTGGATGCCCTTCTGGAAGACACAACCCCTTTGTCCCTGAAGGCAGCATAGGTGGGTGACAAAGCCAGTCTCAGTGTTCAGACCTGACTGCAGGATACAATTGCGAGGTGTTCACACAAAGCTCAACCAAGCAACATACATTTATTTATATATTTATTTGACTTCCAAGACAGGGTTTCTCTGTGTAACAGCCTTGGCTGTTGGCCTTGAACTCATTGAGATCCACCTACCTCTGCCTCTAAAGTGCTTGGATTAAAGGCATGTGCCACCATGACCACCCATGATTTTATTTGTCAATATGGGCAAAAATAGATTTTAACATTGTGATTGTTGGAAGAGAAAAAAATCCATGAAAGTTTTTTTTCCCCCATAGAACACTAAGTGTGCTCACAAAATTACATGGGGGAATTTTACTTAGCATTTTAAAAAGTTGTAGGTATTGCTGGGCATAAGGACACATGCTTGTAATCCTAGCATTTAAACTGAGGCAGAGCAGGCAGGGACGGCCTTTCATCCCAGCACTGGGGAGGCAGAGGCAAGCGAATCTCTATGTGTTTGAGGCCAGCCTGGTCTACAAAGGGAGTTCCAGGACAACCAGGACTATTTACACAGAGAAACCTGCTTCAAAAAACAAAACAAAACAAACAAAAAAGAAACTGAGGCAGGATGGCTAGAATAAGGCTAGCCTGGACTACCACTTCATCTCAAACTAAAACAAGGCGGTCTTGTCATTGGCTGTATATGTGGTCAGGTCTTTCCCTTCCACCACCAGATCTGTGACTAGAATTCCGCTCACCAGACTTGCATAGAATGTGCTTTTACCTCCTGAGCCAGTTTTATGGCCTTGAATTTTAAATAATGAAGAAAAATCACTTTGGTATGGTCTATAAATGTTTTTAATGATCGAGGCCAAAACACTGTAAGAAAATAAGACTCCTTCAGGATGTTCCAATGTGTTTAAATCACTAAATGACACCTGAGAGCCGGGAGAACTCCTGAGAGAAGGGGAGTTCACACAGATGAACCAATGAAATAGGACAATTTCTTTTAAATTTTAAAGGAAGTCTTCTTTGAAAATATTAAAGCCCACATGAATCTTACAACCCATACTTTAATAAATGTCATATATTTTCTTTCTGAGGTTCTCTCTCTCTCTCTCTCTCTCTCTCTCTCTCTCTCTCTCTCACACACACACACACACACACACACACACACACACACACACACAGAACATACATTTGTACAAGCACATACACATAAATAAGAAATCTTTACTTTTTTTAGTTTTTAATTTCTACACTGTTGGTGGCTTAATCAAGGCTTTTAGTCTGCTGAATACAACACATTTCACTCCTTAGCTACATGCCTAGATGATAAAATTTAGATGATGATGGGAGTATTCTATTTGTCTCACTAGTTCATCAAAAAGCTACTTTTCTTCCATCTCAGGAAAATGGGCTGAAGTACAGACAGCAATATCTAGGAAATTTCTCTTTTCAGCTTTGGAGCAGTTTTCTCAGTATCCTCAGATCCCATACACAGAAAGAAATGTAAGAAGATGATCTCAAGTTCTACCTCTGTGTTAATCAGATAAGGAGAAAAGGAAGATGATATTCCCAGAATGCATCTAGAGGGCATTACAGAGGAATATCTTTATGTTCTAGTGATAGAAAATGCTGGTAGATCTATCCTCCCATATACTGACCATATGACCCGTGTCATATAGTCCCATTAGCCTTTTAACTATTTAAGGAAATACATATGACTTGCATGTGTTGTACTTGTGTTCAATGTTCTCAGTCCTGCCTTTAAAAATCTCCTGAGCCCTCAACTCGCACAGAGCCTCTAGCTGCAGAACCTACACACCCTCACTTGAGCAGGTTCCAAGAGATCCTAATGCACATTAGAACATTATGTTTGGATGTACTAAGAAGAGACCACTTTGGGGTAAGAGAATACAAATAAAAGAACAGGAAGACAGACTTTACGGAAGTACTTCCTGGAGGTTGCCACACGATGTAATCCTCACCTCTCCATCCTTCTAACTGAATCTGGATGTTCTCATCCCTCTTGTTCTCTGTTCCCTGTGAAGTTGATTACATGTCCCTGTGTCAGAGCTGGTTCCCACTGAGAGCAATGCTGCCAAGAGCATTTCTGACCAGGAGATTCTGGCAAAGTGTCTGTTTCTACAAAGCAGCAATACTGAAAAATGGCCTTAGATTGGACACCAAGGACTGTTGTCGATGATCGAAGCTGAGTAGGGAGATGAAAAGCAGCATTAAAGTACAACAAGCCTTTGGTCTTTAGGAATGTGCTGACTTTCCTGTTTCTAAACTTTCCAGCATGTGAGATACAGTTTTCTTTGGCTTAAGTTCCTTCACATAGTGTTTCCTTCATGTGCAACTGAGAGGGGCCTGAATGAGTCAGGGCTGATGGGCTAAGGATGGGACTTTGGACATGATATGGTGAGGCTGAGGTCATCACATGAGGGAATGAGAATGAAGCTCACAGGTTCAAGACTTGTGTCATTGACTATGGAGGTTCACAAGGGAAGTGGCAGCTTGGGGTTACATGGTATAAAATCAGAATAATGTCCACAGGTAATCTGTTGTCACCAAAGCCTCAATCCTCCTCCCGGGACCCTGCTCTTTCTCATTTTTATGA
Source organism: Sigmodon hispidus (assembly GCA_004025045.1). Lineage (NCBI taxonomy): Eukaryota > Metazoa > Chordata > Mammalia > Rodentia > Cricetidae > Sigmodon > Sigmodon hispidus. The sequence continues at coordinate 55,689 of PVIH01004538.1, forward strand.
GCTTCTTCCCACAATTCACACTTCATGATTTCAGCTTGGCCTATAAAACGAAGCCTGGGCCTGGGTTTTTGCCAAGTCTCATGGGGGAAAGGCAAGGCAGGACAGACAAGTGCTTAGGACTGACTAGCTAAAATGATTCTGGATTATTCTAGGGTGAATGTAGAGTCTCTGATCATTTAGTGCTTGTCTCTGGGAGCTGATGGGCAGGAAAATGGCAGTGCTGTCTGAGTCAGAGCAGAAGTTGCCTTCAGGACTGTTGGATTTGTGTTTTAAAATGTACTCATAGAGAAACCCTTGGCTCTACTTCACATCATCTGGTTCTTGTACTGAGCTGACTACCAGTCTGCAGATGACAGCTAGGAGGATATTCAGTCTCTACCTTGCAAACAACTTATAAATACCCCTTTATAACCAATGCTTATGCCATTTCCTTGGGGAATATACTAATCTATTATTATAGATCTATGAGAGATGGAATTTTGGTGGGGGATAATACTATGATTAACTGGTGCTCATAGGGCTCCCTATTATCAAGCAGAGTTCATTTAGTGATGCTCACTTCTAATGAGATCTGCATGTTTCTCTCTCCGAGGCATCTGGTCACCTAGACATAAACAGTGGAACGTTGATAAGAACTCAGCAGCCAACGCTTTAAATTGAGTGTATTTGTTGCTTGAAAAGACACTTATAGATTTCTATTACATTCTTTCTTGATAGTTACTCTTGCCATGTCATTACAGTGAGTATAAATCACTTTTGATTGAGGAGTATAGATTTCTGATAAACTGCATGGTAATGTAGGTTTTTGAGAGAATTGATCACATTATACCCACAGGGAAGAGCAGACATCACTGAGTTAATGCATGCATGTCCTCAGCTCACTTTCTTAATTTTTTAAAGTCCAGGACCCGAGCCTGAGAATGACCACACCTATAGTGAGTGGACCTTCCCACTTTAATGATATAATCAAGATACTCTCCACAGGCACACTCCAAGCTGCATCTCCTGCACAACACCAATCATTATAGTATCTTTGCTTCTCATCCTGACATCTTGTTCATGGATTTATTTCCCTGTGCAAGGTATTGAAGCTAGTGTCTTGCATATACTAAGCAAATGTCTACCTGGAGAGACAGCTTAATGATTGGAACACTTAATGTTCTTACAGACGACCCAAGTTCCCAGCCTCCAAATCAGGCAGCTCACAGTCATCTGTTACTCAGCTCCAGGGAGCCAGCATCATCTTCTGGCCCTCTTAGGTAGCCACATGAACATGCACACAACATCCATTAAAATAATGAAAAATTAAAATACTTCAGTGGTGTGTGTGTGTGTGTGTGTGTGTGTATGTGTGTGTTTGTGTCTGTGTATTTTGTTTTGAATACCCAAATTTTGTGAACAGGGTGAATATTCCACTGCACCCAAGCTGGTATTTGCCTTGTGAACTTTATAGAGAGTGTGAGGCGATGTACCAGCATCCTACAAAATCCTACAAAGATATCAAGGGAACTCCATCCATCCATTTTATCTTCTATACTGACTTTTGTGGCTATCAGTCTAAAGCTTTACCCATAGGTAGAAGTTGAAGTGGATAAAACATTTTTGCCTTCTCCTGAAATGGCCCTAAAAATACAGGTGTAGAGTGAAAATAGAATCTCAGGAGGCATCAGCATCCCTGACTTCCACCTCTACTATAGAGCTACAGTAATAAAAAACAGCCTGGTACTGGCATAAAAACAGACTTGTGAATCATGGCATTGAATAGAAGACCCTGACCTTAATTCACACACCTATAAACACCTGATTTTTGACAAAGATGCTAAAAATATACAACGGAAAAAAGATAGTATCTTCAACAAATGGTGCTGGCATAGCTGGATAGTAGTACAGAAGAATGCAAATAGATTCATATCTACCATCCTACACAAAACTCAAATTCAAGTGGATCAAATACCTCAACATAACCCCAGCTACACTGAACTTGATAGAAAAGAAAGTGGAGAATACCCTTCAATGCATTGGCACAGGTGACCACTTTCTAGATAAAACACCAGTAGCACAGACACGAAGAGCAACAATCAGTAAGTGGTACCTCCTGAAACTGAGAAGCTTCTGTAAGGCCAAGGACACAGTCAATAAAACAAAACGACAGCCTACAGAATGGGAAAAGATTTTCACAACCCTACAAGTGACAGAGGACTGATCTCTAAAATATATAGAGAACTCAAGAAACTAGAATCTCAAAACCCAAATAATCCAATTTTAAAAATGGAGTTCAGAGCTAAAAATAGAATTCTCATCAGAAGAATTACAAATGGCTGAAAGATACTTAAAGAACTGATCAACATCTTTAGCTACCAGATAAATGCAATTTAAAATAACTTTGAGATGTCATCTTACACGTGTCAGAATGGCTAAGATCAAAAACACAGATGACAGCCTATGCTGGAGAGGATGCGGAGCAAGGGGAACACTTTTCCATTGTTGGTGGGAGTGTAAACTTGTTCAGCCACTTTGGAAAGCAGTATGGTGGTTCCTCAGAAAACTGGGACTCAATCTCCTCAATGATCCAGAAATACCAGCATTGGGCATATATCAAAAGGATCCACATTCTTATCCCAAGGGCATCAGCTCAGCTACATTCATAGCAGCATTATTCATAATAGCCAAAACCTGAAAACAACCTAGATGCCCCTCAACTGAAGAATGGATTAACAAATTGTGGTACATCTACACAATGGAGTATTATTCAGCAGTGAAAAAATTGACATCCTAAAATTTTAGGCAAATGGATGGATCTGGAGAGTATCATCCTGAGTGAGGTAACATAGACCCAGAAAAATATATATGGTATGTACTCACTCATAAATAGATTTTAGACATAAAGCAAAGAATATACAGGCTGCAAACCACAACCCCTGGACAGCCTGGTAACAGAAGGAACTTAAGAGAGACACCTAGGGATCTCCCTGGGAAAGGAAAATTGAGACAATTTCCTGAGTAAATTGGGATCATAACAGGGAGTGAGCAAGGGGAGGTGGGAACAAATCATGAGAGAAGGAGACAGTTGACTGAGAGGAGCAACAAAGAGGGAGAAAAAAGAAATGGATATCTTGATAGAGGGAGCCACTGTGGGGTTGGAAAGAAACCCGGTGCTAAGGAAACCTCCAAGAACCCACAAGATGTCCCTGGCTAGAACTCCAAGCAATAGTAGAGAGGGTGCCTGAACAGGACTTCCCCTATAATCAAATGAATGATCACCCTAAGTGTCATTATAGAATGTTCATCTAGCAATGAATAGAGGTGGAAGCAAAGATCCATAGCTAAGCACTAGGTTGAGCTTCTGGTCCAGCTGAAGAGAGAAAAAAAGAAGAGTGTATATGAACAAAGGAATCAGGATCATGAGAAAGAGACCCACAGAGATGACTGACTAAAACTACTGAGAGCTCACTGAATCAGAAACAACTGCTGAGGAACCTTCAAGGAAAGGAACCAAACTCTCCAAAAGTAAATAACAGTCAAATGGCATAGGCAGTTTGTGGAGCCTCCTGCAGTGGGATCAGACTATGCTGCTGTGCGTGAACTGGCATCTTGGAGCCCATTCCCTACAGAGGAACACCTGAGTCAGCCTTGATACTGGGAGGAGAGACTCAGACCTACCTCAACTGGATATGCCAGACTGAACTGACCCACCTTGGGACTCCTTGCCCTCCTCGGGGAATGAATGGGGGATGGGGTGGGGGAGGCTGAAGGAGGATTGGGAGGGACTGGGAGGAAAGGAGGGGGGACAGTGGTATATATGGAAAAAAATAATAACCCAAATAATCCATGAGTGGCTATACTTCTTCATATCAAAACAAAACTCATATAAAAATTTTAACAATAAATAAAATTATATTTTATTAAACATCAAAAGAAGGGGAGGCTAAGGAAATCTACACATAGTTTCAGTAATGGGGTAATCTAATTTAGTTTTCATTTTAAAGGCCTACTTATTTAATAATTTTATATGTATGAGTATTTGACCTGCGTGTATGTTCCTGGATCCTGCAGAAGTCAAGAGAATGCAACAGAACTTCTGTGAGAGAGTTTCACAGAGTTACAGAGGTTGTGAGTTGCCATATGGGTGCTGGGAATTGAACCCAGGCCCTCTGCAAAAGAAGTCAGTGCCCTTAACTGTGGAGCCAACTCTCCAGCTCCAATAATGGGTATTTGAAAGATCAGAAAAGGAAGGGTGACCCATTCTGTCCATGATGCTGGTAGGAAATATCAGGAAAACCCTCTCTTCACAGTGCTCCATACTGAGCACTTGGCATTCAGCATTCCATGCAGCAGCCATGCAATGCCAATTATAAAAATCCTCTGAGGTTAGAGAGGGGGCTTGATGAATTAAGTATTTGACACACTTTATTTTAGATACTTTGTGTCCACTTAGAAGCTAGGAACAAAGCACAGGCCTATAATCCCAGTGCTGAGGAGGTAGAGGCAAGGAGAATCCTGGGTCTTCTGGCCAGCCAGTCTAGCTGAATTGGTGAGCTCAGGGTTCAGCGAGAGACTCCATCTAGAAAAGTTTGGGCTGGGAAGTGGATAAGAGCATTCACTGTGCAAGTATGGGGCCTGAACTCAGATTTCTGCACCCCACCTGGAGGGCTGGACATGGCTGTGTACTCCTGCAAACCCCAAGCTAGAGGAATGGCAGGCAGCCCAGGGGCGGAGGCAGGAGAAGCACTGCAGCTTTCTGGCTGCCAGACCTGTCCGCACATGAAGAGCTCCAAGTTCAGGGAGAGAACCTGTCTCAAGGTAATAAAGCAGAGGGCACATGATGTCCCTCTCTGGCTTCCACATGCAAACATATGGCACTTTCACCCACATGCCCACACGTACAAACATGCCCCTCATACACAAATACATAATACAGGTAGAGTGCTTAGTGCTTGGGGAAGATATCCAATGTACTCTTTGGCCACTGCATGAAGATGCAAGCACTTCATACCCTACATAGATACATCACACACAAATAAAAATATGAAGTTGAGAGTGATAGAGTAATCCACTCTGCTGACCTATGACTACCATACCTGCACACACACACACACACACACACACACACTACATACATGTGCTCGCACACACACAACCTTGTTGTGTTGGAGGCTCAGCAGCCTGAGACCCTCTGTGAACCCCAGGGCAAGTGTCATATGGCTGTACATTGAAATTTGGTCCACAAAAACTTGCTAGATAGAGAAGGAACTTTGAACCAGAACCATGCAGTATTCAGTAAGCTGGAAACTGGTTGAGGACAGAGTCTACAAAGAACCATGCCAGACATTTAGGATGGTCCAGAAACACAGTCAATATTTGTAAACCAGTTCCTGAAAGGTTGCCAGAGGTATAGCCAGCACCCAAGATTCAGTCTGTGAAACACTGCTTATGGGCCCAGACAGGATCTGGGACCTGATTTTCTCAAGGAACATGAACGTAAGAGTGTGACACACATGGTATAACCAGCACCTGTGTCTTGGTGAGAGTGGGTCACAGAGGATATGACTACCACCTGTGTCTTAGTCAGGGTTCTATTGCTGTGATGAGACACCATGACCAAAGCAAGCTGAGCAGACAAAGGTTTGTTTGGATTACACTTCTACACTGTAGTCCATCATCGAAAGTCTCAGCACAGGAACTCAAACAGGGCAGGAACTCGGAGGCAGAAGCTGATGCAGAGTTACTGACCTGTTCCCCAAGCCTTGCTCAGCCTGCTTTCTTATAGAGTCCAGGACCACCAGCCCAGGGCTCGAAAGCTGACATAGACTAGCCAGGATAACCCAGCATCACAAGGGATCCTTGGGGAAGGAACTGAGAGACTGAATCCACCAAATAGGCCCATCAGTGTGTATATGCTGCATCTCCACACCGCTCTCTCTCTTCATGCTTGATCCTCCTCTTTATAACATTCAATGTCAATTGAGCAGACCAGCTCTGCTCTTGGCTCCCCTCCCCTCCCTTCCTTTCTCCTTCTCGCTAATATTTCCCTTATCATTTTCCTTTTCCGATGATGCAGGCTGACCTGATTGGGGGGGGCCTGTATCTCAGTGTTTCAAACCTCTGTTCTATGCTATCTGATTGCATTATTTTCTTCTCGTTCTATCAGGCTGCTTCATCTTCTCGCCCCTTTTTGTCTCAGCCGTCCCACTCTTTCTGTTTACATCCTCTACCTATATAACCCAACACAAGTCACTGGTCCCACTCGGCTTTTTCGGCTCCCTTTAACACATCCTCACGCTAACCAGTAGAGCACACAGTACTGTGCTCCCCAGAATGGTTGGTAATCACAGGGCAATTGCCTTTTATATGATGACTACTGTGTTTTAAAAAAAGATTTATTTTTTATTTATTTGTGTCTGTGTGAGTATGTGCCACTGGTGTATGGGTACACAAGAAGGCCAGAGGAGGTCACGTGTCCTGGAGTTGTCTAACATGAGTGCTGGAAACTAAGCTGGAGTCCTCTGGCAGGTGTTCCTGACCACTGAGCTGTCACGTCTGCCCGCTGCTACTATATTTTAATAGTGAGTCTACCCTTTGCTAGTGACTTGTTGCAGACACTATTGTACTCCCAGAGGTGTGCTGGGGACCTGGTTTTAAGCATAAGTCTAGATGAGAAAAATGACTCCTCCAGCCTGGCAGCTTCTGAAGATTACAAACACTTCACACTGAAAGGATAAAAGGAACTGAAAGGTTCAACTAAAAGGCTAAAACCAAGAGGCACAAAGTTCCAACACAAATACAAAAGGAACGTGAAGGTCTGAGATAACATGATGCCTCCAAAAAACCAACCAGTCCCATGGTAATGGCCTTCTAAAAGAATGACTTACATGAAATCTCAGACACAAAATTCAAAAGAATGACTGTAACTGTGTTCAGAGAAACCAAAGATGACACAAACAAGCTCTTGAGTGAATTCTAAGAGAACACAAACAGCTGAATGAAATGAGGAAGTGAATACATAATATGACCAAAGAATTCAAAAAACTATAGAAGTATGGAAGAAAAAGAAAACTGAGGTAATAGAAACAAAAAATTCCATAGGTCAAGTAAATTATACCCTTTGAACAGAGCCTGAAATTTTGAAACCCTAGCAACAATAGGCTGATCTCAGTCATTTAAGAGATACATGCCATAAAGAAAAGATGGCTGTAGATCAGGAAGCCAAGTACACAGTAAAGTTAGATGGAAAATATAATTTATGTTAGATTTTATTTATTTATTTTTAACTACAAGGTCCTAATATATAGCCCCAAGTGGCCTTACACTTAGGATTCTTCTTCCTCCGTTTCCCCAGAAGGATGTACCACAATTCCCCACTGTCTAAAACCTTGCGGGTAGACCAGCTAGCTGCTTAAATCCAAATCAACTAATTATTACATGTGTGTGGAATCTGTGTATACATTTTAATTCTTGGATTTATAAGACATGAGTAGCCTTCAAACTAAAACAAATCATTTTGCCATAAAAGGCCCTTGAAATGGATCAGAGATCTAGATTGTGATACAAGGGGTTGTTATTTTCTGGGATGGAGAAGCACACATATACCTCAGATTGGCAGCACTGCGGTTATAGGAAAGATACTGGCTAGTGTAGCAAGTTCCTGAAGAAAGAAATTATGATAGAGGATAATGTATAGAGTAGATATGTTGAGAGAGTCCTCTACATCTTCTTTGTGACAAGAGAAATTGTTCTTCTAGAGCATGGTGTGTACAGTCAAGCACTGGGATGAATCCTGGCATTTTTCTCTAGAACAGTGGCCTTCAATCTGTGGGTTGAGACCCCTTGGGGGCTGAACAACCTTTCACAGGAGTCACCTAAGACCACTGCAAACCATGGATATTTACATTATGATTCATAAAAGTAGCAAAATTACATTTATGAAGTAGCAACAGTGTGATTTTATGGTTGGGGATCACCAGCAATTGTATGGAAGGGCTGCAGCGTGAGAACCACTGTTGTAGATGAATAGCTGTAACGGCCAGCAAAGAGTTGCCTTGGACAGCACAGCACACCAGTGAGCATGTACCTGTGGGGACTGGAGCCCAAGTTAAAGGACCAATGAATGCACCACGGTGTCTGTTTTCTCAGTGACAAATGAAATCAGCTGAGAAAGTAGAGTGAAGTCCTGGAATACATAGTGAGCTGAATATAGAGTGTCTGTCAGAACTACAGAGGCCATTTAGGCCCCGACTGGGTGGCTCCAGTGTGCTTCAGTTCACACACCTGCACCGTTCTCAAGCAATATCAGTTCAAGTGTCACACCAGCACTCTTACAGGGCTTCTGTGTTCTGTGACCTGACACAAAGCAGGTAAAGGAACAGCTGAGACATGTGACTTGTTTCTAATTGCACATCCTGTGCAGTGTGCTTGTAAGGAAAAGCATCCATCAACTTCAGAACTGAGACTCCTTTACTTTTGGGGGCCTAAGACAGACACTCCACCCTGTCCCATGCTTATGAAACATTCAGACCGTTTTGCAGGAGTGGGGAGTAAGCCAAATTCTGACTTTGTTATTTTCCTTCCTATCTTCTTTCCTGTTTTGGCCCCTTCCTTCCTTCCTTTGTTTCCCCCTGAGCCAAGGTCTCATGTAGCCCAGCCTAGTTTTGATCTGGCTATGCAGCTAAGGCTGACCTAGAATCCCTGATCCTCTGCCACTGTCTCTCAAGTGCTATGACTGTGACCAAATCTTGGCCAATCATTTGGGGATATAATATTAGTCCTAAGTTGAAGAGGAATGTCTCAATTATTTCAGAAAACTACAGTTCTGCTCCAAGGTTGGCTGAGGAGAAATCTCAGCTGGTAAAGTACTTGTTTTATCATGAGAAGAGAATTTAATCCCCAGAACCCAGGTAAAAGCCAGGTGTGGTGGTATATGCTCAAAAATCCCACTGCTGGGGAGGCAGAGATAGTGTGGGGCCTGGGGGAGGGTCCCTGGAACTTACTGGGTCAGTCAACCCATGTACTTAGTGAGCTCCAGGCCAGTGCAAAAGAGACCCTGTCCTACAATCCCAATGGACGATACCTGAGGAACAACACCTGAGGTTGACCTCTGATCTCCACATGCATACAAACACATGAGGATACCTCCCAATGCATAACCACACAGCACACACATTCTCTCTCTGTCTCTCTCTCTCTTTCACACACACACACACACACACACACACACACACACACACACACACACACACACACAGAGCTCTTGTTCAACAGCTACACTCCTGTTACTTACACTAAAGTCATGAGACTGAGGCTAAAATCCAATCTGTAACATAAAAGTTTATTAGAATAAAAATACACATACAATATCCAACATTAAAATTATTTCATGTCACGTATTTTTTACTTGCATTAGTTTAAAAAAATGCTTTAAAACTCTATGCTTAAACAATTTGCATATATATAAACAAGTCTTAGTTTACCAGAGATGCCACTATATCTGTTAGATACTGACCATCAGCATTTAGGGATGGGAACTACAAGTTAGATCCTATTATACTAAGTACTTCTGTAAATTTTTGAAAGGAAAGAAGAAGACAAGAATAACCCACTTGAGATGAGGTAAGATGTAGGATGAGATTTTAGGACCAAATGTAGACACAAGAATGTTAAACGAGTTCATGGAAGAGTCACTTCATTTTCTCAGTGTTTGCATAGTATAGGTTATTTAAAAACAAATTAAAAAAACTATCCAAATTTGGTTTTGTTTTTTTTTTTTTTTTTAGAAAAAAGACAAATATATGATAGTACTTAGGATCTGTGGGAGTTTCCTCCCTAAGTCTTTGTCCTATCTAGAAAAAAATAATCAATACAAACATTCACAAGTCCACCAAAAAGGGGGAAAATAAGGTTAGGGCAAATATTTCAAGCTGCCTTTTGGAAAGAAAATTAAAAACAGAGGTAGATGGTTAAACGTTAGCGGCCAATTTGCTCAAGTGACTAATTTCTGCCTTGGTATACATTTACTCAGTTTGTATACTTGAAGCCAAACAGGAAAGAACTTTAGGAGAAGAAAGTAAAACCTAGTAAGAATCATCTTCCTTATGCCAAAGAAAAGTAACCCAGGCCTGGGACTCCTGTAAAGGACATGATTGTTCAAAGGGCTGCAGTTCATGCATTTATTAACTCAAGAGAATGGGCCTTACTGCTACACTTCTTAGGTATGACTGAGGCCATGCCTACTCAGTCAAAGTAGGACTGAAGGGTGCCTCGGCGCCTGACATCACAGGTCCAGCAGTGGAAGCCTCCCCCTAGGGAATTGGCGTTCCGAATGTTAACCTTGATGGTATTGATGCCTGCATTGAGAGAGAAAGACAGATGAGTTAGACAGTTTAACATGAAGATTTCCCAGCAGGGAGTAAGTCCAAACACCTAGAGGAACCCAGAGGCTCAAATCCCTCAGGAAAATCTAGTCCACAATGGTCTTTTCTTTTTTAATTTTGTTTTCATAGACTGCATTTCACCTAATCTAGCCTATCCCTAATAGGCTTCAGCAAAGAAAAAAGTCTTCAGCAAAGAAAAAAGTCAACAGAGACTCAAGCTTTGTTCTATTAACTGCTCCCAAATCAACAGCCTGGATGAGCAAATGTACCTACCAAGTACTAAAATTAAGTACTTAAAAGTTGACACCACATAAGGACAATGAAGACATATTTATCTTTTACAGATTAACTGTACTAGACCACCTCAAGGGAAAAAAAAGCATCAGAGCATCCATCTGGATATTCAGGTATCAGAGCTGATCAGACAATTGGCTTCTTCTAGCCCCATTTGTAAGGACATGTCTATATTGTGAATGGGCTAGTTAATTAACTACACTCAGAAAGAATAGGTTATGTTAGACACTGCAATCTGTTCTTTTTCCTCATTTATTTAAGAGGTCAGATAAACTGCAGAGTCAGGACAATGTTCTCTGTAAGTCGGGGAGAACAAGGAGGCATGGCAAAGACTCCCCTGTGATAATCCTACATGGGCTCTGAAGACCAAGAGTGCAGTTTGAACAGAAACACAAAGCAGGTGCAGGATGGGAAGCATCCACGTCCTGCTGGTCATAGCATACGCCTTGTGAATTTGTGGGAATCATAGCTATATAATATATAAGTTCTCCATGTCTAAACAGACTAACTACGAAATGAAAACTATCAAATCAGATTATATGGTACTTTTCATTAGTTTAAATTTGGGAGACAACAAAATCTTAACAGATGAAAAAGTTGAAGCCAAATAATTTTGTTACTTGATGAAGGCCTAGGAAAAAGTGGCTTGGCGTTATGGGTTCAATTCAAAACTGTCAAGCTATCTTTTTAAAACTAATTCTACATTAAGAATGAATCTGGCTAGTAAGAAAAGAGTCTTCAATGGAACATATATGAAGTGTAGAACAAAGTTTTAACCACCTAATTTCAACAAGTAAGCTGCCTAGCTGGTATGGAATTTACAGTGAGGATATGTCAAATGTGTTAAGAACAGCTCACACATCGTCTGTACCCTGCAGCTCACATGAGATTCCTTCAGTGTTTTCCCAAATGATATTAGAATCCTGGTCTAAAATTAAAATGCCAGAATAGGAAAACTTGGCCCCAAGTAAGATTCAGTCCTGCTTTTTAAAACTGGAATGACTGGCTGACATCCTTGATTGCATTTCAGAACCGTGTTAACTGTTCTTAATTCATACGCATGTCACTTTTCAAGTTGTACCCTTATGAGCCCTCTGAAACATGAGATTACCACTGAACTAAAGGACCTTCAGTAATTTCTTCTTTGCAGAAAGCTTATTTCTGAATATCAGTGACTCTCCACACCTGAGCACCAGGAAACCATCAGACTTACAGAAGATTGATTAATTACTACCAAGGGACATTACAGGAACTCACAGTGCATCTTCAACTTTTAAAGGCTATGCTTTTTAGAAATGAAATCACTAGCCAATTATAAAATAATAATTTGGTACCTTTAATAGGAACAGAAATTGAATTCAATAAATCATATATTAAACTATACATATCTTTTCTTCGGTTAGTGGTGAACATTTGCACATGACAACATGCTGCGTTTCTCGTACATACCCAGCTTCTCAAACATCTTTTGAATTGGGACTTCATTGGCATCTACCATAACACGCTTCTCATCTAGCATCAAGACGTTCATGGAGAGCCATTTGGATGACATCCAGAGGGGGTGATCTGAAAATATCATCAACTGGTAAATCATGCATGTCAGATCCCATTTTTTGGGGGAGTCTGGAGCAACGACTTATAAGGGAAGAGCACTGAGGGACAGCTTGGAACCTGTTCTGCTTTAGTTCCCATGTGAGAGCTTATTTTATTATCTTATGTTACCCTTTTCTTCTTGACAAGTTTTCTCTACAACACAAAATGACACTAACCTTGCAATCCTCTTGCCTCAGCTTCTCTGTGCTGGCATTCCTGGCCTGTTTCACCCTCTCTGCTCTGTTTGTTTTTAGTTAGTTTTGTACCAGGCCCTTAAACATGCTAGGAAAGTGCTCTACCACTGAACTACATTCCCAGTTCTGAGAACTAATTTTAACTATAGAATAACATACGTATAAATTTTACAAACCAATCCACATTCATCAGACATTTAGAAATTATCCTGTCTTATTTTAAATCATATCTTTCTTTATATGATATTCTAAATTTTGTCTTCTCATTTTTATTTTCTATGGAAGAATAACTCACAAACACTTGTTCTGCCTTACTCTAGAATCAGTCGTCACTTTGATGCTCAGTAGGGAAATGGCATCTCTAGTTTGACAAAAGTTGGGTTTCTTTACAGGTGAAGATGCTTGGTGAGAAAGGATGTAAAAGTAAACATACCATCTGGGATCACTGGTGTTGGAGGAGTAACTATGGTCCACCCTGCTTTCTTGAAAAGATCAATCTGTAAGATCAAACAACACAACAGACTTAAATCCACATCTACCATTGGGTTTCTGGCAGTTGTTATTGTTTTGTTTTAAAAGATGGGGTCTGGCATATATGCCAGGCTGTCCCTATCTTTCCATCCACCTGCCTCAGCATCACAAGTGGTTAGGATTATAGGCATGTGCTATGACACTCAGCTCTCTTTATAATCAATAGCTCTTTTGGGAAGCCATTTCCTCTACTTACAAAAAAGGTACACAACATTTTTTTTTTTTAAAAAAAAGTTGATGATTTGAGGGACTGGAGAGATGGATCAGAGGTTAAGAGTACTGGCTGCTCCAAAGGACCCAGGTTCAAATCCCAGAAACAACACTGTAGCTTATGACTGTCTGTAACTCCAGTTCCAGGGAATCCAACAGACATACATGCAGACAAAACACCAATGCATTTAAGAATAAAAATAAATAAATTTCATTTTTTTAAAGTTGATGATTCTTTTCAAATTGTAATTTAAATAGCTGTGGATACTTGTACTGGGTCTGTGCAAAAATGGGCTGTTGACAGTGAGGTTGGGATGGAGAAGGGACTTGGGGACCCTACCCATCCCTATTGAACTAGTTATTAATAGAGTCATTGTCTTCACTTTGTACCCACCAGGCTCCAGTGGACAGTCTCAATCCTTTTGTCTCACAGATGGCCCTGGTTAAACTAAATGGGCCACAAAACCAACCCAAAGTCACAGATGTAGAAAGGGACTGACAGGGAGGAGTGGAGATGTGAGGGATGTGAGGACTGAAGAGGGGATGCATTGTATGTCTGAAGTTGTCAAAGATCAAATTTAGTTATGTGAGTGTGTGTGTGTGTGTGTGTGTGTGTGTGTGTGTGTGTGTGTTTCCTTTCAATGATGTTAGAAAGCAACAGAACTATTAAAGCTTTTCAGGTTTCAAAATTTAAAATACCAAAGATACTTTTCTGAGACACTCTCTTTAAAGAAAATTTGAATATCTCCTGTTTAATTATAAGAAGATTCAAGTTCCTGTTGAACTGCAATTGAAAATGGCAAGGAAAGGAAATCACTGTTGAATAATAATGTAGTCAGACACACAAATTTGCTGCTTTGACAACAGCAAAGAGCCGACCGAAATCTAAGTCTGATGACACTATACTATCACAATGGCAGTGTAGATTTCTACACATTGACAATCTTGTAAATACATTTCAACATCTGATAATAATGCCACTGGCCATTGCTAAAGTTGTCATTTAGAACCACTAGGAATCCTGGAAATTCTTAAGGTGCTAAGGTTCTTTGTTTTAAAATAGTTGCTAGGCTCTCCGGTGCTTCTGATGTCCTAAGAACTCTCCTACCTGATAACATGGTCGGTCAGGGTTGGAGAGCACAAGACCAGGTCCAATGATGTTAAAGGTGGCATCAATATGCATTGGATTGGGGTCCTTGAAAGAGATGATGTGTACTCTGTAATCCGGAGCAAGATGCCTACGCAACCACTCAATGCCTAGGTAGTTTGTAACCTGAAAAGGAAAACAATCTTAAAAAACATTCCATTCTAAGTTTGGAAAACCAAAAGTATGTAGGATTTAAAATTTTAACTTTAGGAATAAAAGATGCAATAATGTAGTGTGAGTTTCAGAGCCAGCTGTTAGCAACCTGGCTTCTCTGTGCAAAAATATCTCTTCCAGCTCGAATGAAGTCAGCAGCGTCAAAGCATGGCTCGAACTCAGTCGTTACGAACTTTCCCTGAGAGGCCAATTTGTGTCTGTCTTCCACAGAATTGATGGGATAGTCCTAGTGGAACAAGAATGAACACACACAATGCATTTATTTTTTGAAGAACTTATTCACAAGGATATACATTATTTTAAAAATTAGTCCAATACCATCACTTCCCAAAATACTATAATTCAACTCTAGAGTAAAACACCCATAGAAAAGATGTTGGTCTGTAATGGTTAATTCCGACTGCCAATCTGATTGGATTAAGGAAAGCCTAAGAGATTAGTGAAATGTATCCCTTTGGCATGTCCAGAAAAAAAATAGATTAGGAGGTACTCTAGCCTAATCAATTGATTAATCCCTTGATAGAGTCATATGATCGAATTATTGAGAGATGGTAAAGAGGTGGGGCCCAGTTGGGAGAATGTGGGTCACAGGACGTGTGTCCTTGGGGAAATCTATTTTGCTCTGATGTCTTTCTGTATCTCCTTTCTCTTCCTGGTCTGCCAAGAAGTCAAAGCATCTCCTGCATGCTTCTGCCAACACACTGTTGGGTGGGGCCAGCCAATGAAACCCAAACTATGAGCTAAAATGAGTCCTTTCTCACTTTGATTCTGTCCCTTAAGTACTGTGTCACAGCAAACAGAAAAGTAATATAAACAAATCAAAACAACCAAACCACCACAACAAGAAAATGAAAAACTAGGTATTAGAGTAACTTCTTGACACTCAGAAACAAGTGGTGCAGGGCGGTAACAGATTCTGAAAACAGTGGGCAACACACATATGCATGAGTGTAGCTAGTTACAATACTGAAAGCCAGTAGGATGAAGTCATCCTTCTTCTTTAGAGAAGGAATTTGGTCCTGAGCCCAATTCATACCCTAAAATGAGATACCATATTTCTCTATGCCAAATTTGGATGTGCTGGACTTAGTTTTCATTTCTGCCTTTGAATACCTATAATCTTTCATTTTAAAATTATTTCTATAAGTGACTTTTTCTATGAATAATAGTTATCTTAATCAGGATATATATCCCTTGTATTTGTAGGGGGATTGGGTTCTAGTACCTCATAAATATTAAAATCTATAGATGTTCAAGTCCATTGCATAAACTTGCATAGCATTTACATAGGACTAACATGTCTTCCCACATCCTCTCTAGGCTAGTTCAAATACTCAGCCCAACTCCAAAGTTATATAAATAATTGTTATGTTATACTGTTGTTGAATGACAGGATGGGAACAATTTTCAAAGGTTTTATTTATTTACAGTTGGTTGAATTCATGGATGCAGGACTCGTGGGCAAGAGATGGTTGCCCATTTCATCTTACTGTGAATCTGGCTAGACATCAGATTATTTTGCTGGAAGAAGAGAAAGATTTTAGCCTAAAGATTTTTGTGACTCCAACAGTGAAAAACAATGTGTTCTTAGGACAAGTTTTGCTCTCTGTGATGAAATGATACCATAATATTACTCACTTCTAGAATTTGTTTGTTTTGTTTATAGTTTTGTTTTCAAGATAGGGTTTCTCTGTAGCTCTGGCTGTCCTGGGATTCACTTAGTAAAATACTCTGGCCTTGAACTCAAGAGATCCACCTGCCTTTGCCTCCTAAGCGTTTGGGTTAAAGGCTTGGTCCACCATCACCTGGCTCTTTCCAAAGTTTTTCCAAGAATAACTATGACTGATGATTTATCCTTAGCCCAGGACTCAGTTACAGAGAGAGCAGTAAATAATAGCTATTATTATTGCTGCTATAATCACTAACATTTGATTACTAATTACTTCTAGTTTCATATAAGCACAATACATTTTTAAAATGCCAATGCATACTATCTGCCAGTATCAGAGACTTCCTTTCTTACCCTTTGTTGATTATTTGGAAGTAGGTCTGTCTAGGGACCTACCTTGTTATATAGTTCATCAGCCATGGTAGGCTTGGGTGCTGTTGTCCACTTGGCGCCACGGTGGAAGTAGTCTTTGATAAGAGACCTGTAAGCTCGGTACTCAAAGAAGCGTGAACGCCACGCCATGGGAGCCTCAATGATCTCATTTCCCACAACCATCAGGATGTCTCTAGGCATCGCACTGTATAAACCTATTGGACCAAAAGTTCCATGGCCACCTCAGTGATGCAAATTTCCAAGACTTTAAAGCATGTATAACATAGCCTACTTATAGAAAGAGTTTATTAAAACATTTTTGTCTATATGATTATATAAAGCAGGTCAAAAGATATGATACACACTAGAATAGATTGTTGACAAGAATTCCCAGTTGGGTAGTAATGTTAAACAAAAATGGAAAGAAAGCAGTGAGAGAGATTTTGAACCATCAAATCTTCTCTACTTGTAGGTTCCTTTAAGATACGGATACAGAGTTCATAATGGACAGTATCACACGGTAAGATCATTCTGAAAAATAAACTATAGAACTCAAACACAAAGGTAGTTGTGAGTAATGGCAATTTAAAAGGTGAAATGTTTCCACTTTCCCCATTGAAAAACTAAAATATGTGTTTTTTTGTAAGAGTATGTGCATCAGAAAAAGGTATCAATTCCCTGGAGCTGGAATTACAAGCTGTTAGGAGCTGGTGTGGGTGCTGTGAACGCTGGACTCCCACATGCTCTGCAAGAGTAGTCATGGCCCTTAACTAACTGCTGAGCCATCTCTCCAGCCATCTATTTCCCTTCCAATGTCTGTCATTAAGGAAAACTAAGTACAGTTCACTGTTCTTATGTCAAATATCTATAGCAGTTAGAGGTTTAGAATGTGTACACCTCAACCATATTGAAATGAATCAGATGCTTCCTCAATAATCTCTGGTAGGTCAAACAAATGATTCCTCAAGAAATTATAAGAGTACTCTCCTTATGTATCCAGAAGGAAATTGAAAATCAAGTCTCTGTCAGATTTGTTTCATGGCAGTGCTTACCTGTAGACTCAAAATCAGGAGTCTTGTACTTCAGCGACCAGTCAATGGGGTCAGGTCGCTTTACTGTCACACCTTCCATTTTTAAAATATTGCACATTTCTTCAACTTCAGCAACGGCCTTTTTCAAATTGGGAAAATAAAGACCTCCATTTTTCTGGTAAAATGACCAGTACTTTTCATAGGTATTGGCCTAGAAGCAAAAGAAAGGAAATGAAGTCATTACAAGAGAATAACATGCTAGAAGTAGATTCAAGGCCATGGACAGCTATTTCTATAGTGTAGAGGGACCCAGCCCACAGTCAAATCTTGTTCAGAGTTCATCTCCAGCACTGAACACACTATCCTCTGCAGTCACAAGAATCTGTTGCATGAAGACCTCTAAAGCATCTTATTATATATATTTAAAGATTTGTGTGTGTGTGTGTGTGTGTGTGTGTGTGTGTGTGCTAGAAGAAAGTGCTGGATTTCCTGGAGCTGGAATTACAGTTAATTATGAGCTGTGCAAGACATTGGTGTTAGAACTAAACCAGGGTCCCCTGGAAGAGCAGGAAGTGCTCTTAACCACTGAGCATCTTTCTCCAGCCCTAAATTATCTTGAGGTCTTTAATCCTTGTGCTTCAGATCTCATGCCCAACTCCTAACAGCTTGTCTGTCTCCAGTACAGGCTTCAAATCTTCCTGGCCATACTTCATAGACAAAACAGGACAGAGTCACTCCTGTTAGACCCTCAGTGTGATGAAACACGAGACAAACAAAACAAAGACTAAAACTCCTCCACTGAGCCAAGATCCTAAACTATCCACAAACTCCAGAGTTCTTACAGGAAAGCTGCACTTCAGGAGATTTTTGTGTGAGAGAGAGAAAAAAACATAACTGTGTGAAGATTGTGTTCTCAAATATGTTTTACATGCCTTAGCATGAATGGCTCACTTTCCAACTGGACAGAATTTACATTTAACAAGACTGTACATCGATGAAGCCAGGCTCTGGAGCTTGAGAGTGTGTCTCACATCTAACATCCTCACCTCTCTCAAATCTAACCTCACATTATTTCAGGCCACTTTTGGAAGAAAAATAATTTAAAATGCAAGTTCACAGAATTTCAGTATTCCAGAAGCTAAGTATGTAAACACTTTACAAAGGGGAGATGACAATCATAAAAATTGAAAGAATCTACATTGAGATCGTTTAGCACTAACAATACATTTGTCTAAGTTATCGGTCACTTTAAAGAAATATACTGGGCATGTGCATGCTGCATATTATAATTACCCAGACAGATGAAGCCAAGAATCCAGATCCCGAGAAAAACTCTTAGAACTTCAACAATGGCACAGCCATGTAACATTTCAATGTTTTTAGTTGAAAAAAATTTCAACACAGGTCTTATTTTTAAGTTTCTTTATATCACTGGTTGACAACCAAATGCTGGTTCTAATCATGTCTCATATGTAAGGTTTCTACCTCAAGTCTGACATTTGTAGATAGTAGTAAGTATTAAAAAGAAGGGGCAAAAATGGGCCTAAGAGAACTGGAATGCACCTAGTTTATCTACATATCCACAGCACTTGGCAATCATACCCACTAGACAGACAAGGCAATCAAACACATGGTCTCTTCCCATGTGAGAATGAGGTTCAAAGAGGCTGTGTGTTTGCCCTTTATCTGATTAAACAGGACAAAAACATCAGTCCTCTGACTGGACAGTCTTTCATATAGAGTCAGGGGCTTGGCTATTATATTCTGTAAGTTTGAACATTTTACCTTGATGCATAAAACCTTCTAAAACT
Source organism: Sigmodon hispidus (assembly GCA_004025045.1). NCBI lineage: Eukaryota > Metazoa > Chordata > Mammalia > Rodentia > Cricetidae > Sigmodon > Sigmodon hispidus. Next base: position 75,079 of record PVIH01004538.1, read on the forward strand.
AGGATTATTTATTATGAATCTTGTTCTTAAAGATTTTTGTTTTTGTTTTGAGACAGAGTCTCATCACACAGCCCTGACTAGCCTGGAAATTCACTATGGAGACCAGACTGGCCTTGATCTCACAGAGATCTGCCTTTCTTTGCCAAGTCTTGGGAGTAAAGATGTGCATCAACACACTTGGTGTTTCCAATAGTTTCGTTCATCAGATCTGGACTATATGCCTAGATCTTCAATGTCAAAGACATTTTTCCATTAAGATTATGTCTCTGCTTCCATATTTACCTTAATCTGATAAATAAAAAAATATATGAATGCAAACTAACCACTATTTCGTCTGGAGCCCAGGCTTGAGGATACAGAATAAAAGGAAAAGCAGATCCTTCAAAAACAAGGAGAATGCTAGCTAATTAAGCTCTGAAAGCTGAGTTGTTGGTAAACTAAGGTCCCCAGGCCAAATCCAGCCAGACTGCTTATTTTTATACACAGACATTTAAGGGGACTCAGCATACTAATTTTGTCACATGGTGCCCGTGGCTGCTTTCCCATTATAGTGGCAGGGCTGAGAATCAAAAAGTGGCAATGTAGACTTCTGTTTTCTGCAAAGCTGAAATCATTTACTGTCTAATTCTCTATAGAAAAAAGTTTGTTAGTCCCTGTTCTGATTAACTTGACTTTTGAAGACCTATGAACCAACAGCAGGCTTAACTTCTAACCCAGGAAATATGTTATCAGCATAAAATATTTGTATACTTTTATGGGCTGATCTATTGTCGACACAAACTGATGCCAAACCAAACAAGTTGTTTTCTAATTGTAGGAATTTCTTCTGTAGCAGCTAAAAACAGAGGATAATGATTCTTTATTTTCCTCTCTGACACATCCTGGTACTACTACCCATCCATTCACGGCTCCATCTTCTCATGCCATGCACATCTCCTACAGTCCACTAAGGAACAAGAAGCCTTTGACAATTCAACACTGAATGACGGCAGACAGAGTCATGTCGTCTTGCCAGACTCACTCCGAAGTATCTTGCATTGAGTATCTGTTCATAGAGAACCTTGTTTTACTATGAAATGCTAAGTCAACTACTCAAGGAGAAACATCTTATTTCTGTGTTTTTTAACCTCACAAATGTTGGACAAAGTTCAAATGATCAGGGCAAATTAGATTTCCTAAGAAAGATTTAGAAACTGTTTACACTTCCTTTATAACCTGCTAAATGAGTTGGTAATCATTTACCCAGCATTTTCCAGACAGTGAGCACCCTACTGTAGCACGTGATGTCTAAAATAGCTTATGGTAGAGATGGAGCTGCATTCCTGGAAGCCTTGTAGCTTCCACATCCTAAAACCCTATGCACAGAGTCTGTCTGCTACATTAATTTTCAAACACCCTCTTTGAAAAATCTAAGAAATACCAATAGACACCAACTCTTTGTTAATCTGGCAACAAACTTGCATTACATTAACCCTAATTAATAATATTTTTTAAGTTCTCTATCAAGGGCCTTATTTTTTTTAAAAAAAGACTAAAGCAAATACTTATTATATTTTGCAAAAGAAAAAATAATTAGGTTTTTGAAATAGTGCTTTCTGACCAATGTGTTTCTTGTTCTTTAAAAAAAATTCCAACATGTATGTCTTGTAACATATTTTAAACTTCATTCACTTAGAGACACTCCACTACATTATCATTCTTTTCTTTTTGAAATAAGGTTTTGCTATGTAGGGTGGATTAGTCCTGAACTCAAGATCTTCCTGACTCAATGTCCTAAGTGCTAGCATTATAGATTTGAGCCACCAAATCCAGTCATTATTTCTCTTCCTCCCTCTCCCCCCACTCCCTTCCTTCCTTTCTTGCGGGTTTCACTGTGTAGCCCTGGCTGCCCTTGCTCTGTACTGCCTGCCTCTTCCTCCCAAATGCTGGGATCAAAGTCAGTTCTTATCATTCTTTATATATATATATATAAATAAAATGCGAATTGTTGTTTTGCCTGCATGTGTAAGGGTGTCAGATCTTGGAATTACAGACAGTTGTCAGCTGCCATGAGAATGCTGGGAATCAAACTCAGGTCCTTTGGAAGAACAGTCAGTGCTCTTAACTGCTGAGCCATCTCTCTAGCCCATTCTTATCATTCTTAAGCAGAGTAATTCATCTGTGTTCTTGGGATTAGTAGTACATTAGTCTGTCACCCAAGCATTGAGATGTAGGAGCGATGATCAGGAGTTCAAGGTCATCTTTATATGCACAGCAAGTCTCATTTGTCTGTCTGTCTGTCTGTCTGTCTGTCTGTCTGTCTTCTAGAGGATGTACAGGTGTTCTATTTACTTTCTTCTCCATTAATATCTAGGTTAGTCTATCACATAAAACAGAAGTAACCAGAAAAGTGAATGAAATAACATGGCTAATGCTATTGGTATCTATAGTTGATATACTACTAGCAAATTTTTGTGATCCATAAAAACTATGACTTCTATTTTCCATATTTTGTGCTTTTCAACATATAACTTTATACCTAAGTTTAATCATGTGAGGTACTTGGCACACTTACTAGGAATTATTCAGGTCAAGCAGCTGACAAGACTATCCAGCTTTTACCAGGTAAGTAGCCCAATGGCAACCTCCTGACTTTAATGGTGTTCATTCCACAAGTACTCTAAGCTACAAAGTCAGAAATTGAGTGACAAAGCACTTCAAATGGCGTCTGAAAATTTTGGTTCCATAAGATCACATGGTATTGGGGCTGCAAAGATGGTTTAGTGGTTAAGAGCACATGATGTTATTTCAGAGGACCTAAGTTCAGTTCCCAGCACCCATGTCCCCATGTCTGACAGCTTAGAACTACCTGTAACTCCTCTGACATCCTCTTCTGGTCTCCACAAGTACTTGCCCAGGCATACACACACACACAAACACACACACACACACACACACACACACACACACACAATTAAAAGTACCTAAGGTCAGATCTTATGAATATATAATGGTCAGTAATTTTAAAGATAGATTAAATAATAAACTTTTACCTAAATTTGAATTTTCCTAATCAAAATGGGTAGGAACACTTCTTTGCAAGAAAAGAAGTGAAAAATAAATGAATATCTTATTTATTTTAAAATATGGGGATAGCATATAAATTAATCTGTTTATCAAATTTCAGTTATCAGGACCAAAGGATTTCAGAACAGCAGGAGGAAACCACTGTTGTCCCTGGTAGGTCTCACCGAAGAACTACTTCCTTCAGAATGCTTTGCAGCTGCCTAATGTTGGCAGTGGTTCTTCTCTGAGCTCCATTCTCTTCAACTGCCTTGCATCTGGGTGGTATCAGATACAGAGAATCTGCATCAAGGTATATATCATATCTCTCCAAATAGAAATGAAGCTCCTTTATGTCAATGTATTTTTGGTGATACAAGCACTTATAGATTTGTTATAGACCTATTTCCCCACTCTGCAGTGCAGATGAAAATGCAGGTATATAGGAAGACCTCAAGTACACTTGAAATGTATTAGTAACTCACAATTAACAAGATCTTAGGAACTGCCTACACAATGGAAGAAACCCTTATATAACACTTCATCTGAACACGAACTCTGGCCTTAAGAATAGTGCAAGAAAATATTAGGAGTTTATTTTTTTTTAAAGGGAAGATACTACTTATTGCCAGAAAACTTTGGCAGGTATTGGGAAAGATATTTTAGAGCTAGGTAGTAGCAGAAGGGAGTGCAGGAAAATGTGTGCGAGACACATGGGTGGGAGCAAAGGCATGGTTCTCATTGGTCCTTGTTTGTTTGCTGAAGTCTGCTGCAGTCCAGATAGACTACTAGAAGAGAAAGCAACTTAAATAGAAATGAATATTTGCTAACTTGAATGAATATGCTAACATAAATGAATATGTGTGCCATACTCGCACACCTCTAAGACTGAGGCAGTAAGTGAATTGGGAGTCCTGGAGGTGTAAAAAGTCAGCTTGTGGAGAAACCTGAATTTCTCAGTAATGGAAGGAAGGTGTTAGTAAAGCAAAGGAATCATGGGAACACAATGCAGCATATGGTCAAATCTGGGTTTAGAACAAGTCACTGGGATAGTGGCTGATCTAAGGTCTGCAGAGGGCAGAGAGGAGAGGGGGGCTGCTTCAGCAACAGTCCAGGTGTAGATGAACTGCAGAGTTATGGCAGGGACTGAAGCTTGGGGCAAGGTTCCTTTCAACAAAAGGCTTGATGTGGGAGATGTTGGCTGAAGAAATCAAAGATGGCTGGTATTTTAATTAAGTAAAACTGCCAAAAATTAAAAGGAAGAAATGAAGAGTTTGACTTAGAGATATCCTGCAACTGGCACTCTAGCTGTTCCAAGTGGAATATCAACTCTGAAGTTCAGGGGCATAGAGGTGTGGTCTGGACTGAAGCTGGGAAAATGGCTACAAGACTAGGAGGAAAGTGAATCAGGCTAACAAGCTGTAAAGGAAAGTGTCAAGGGATTCCTGAAGAATAGCCTCCCAGGAAAGTTCTCTACTCCCAGGGACACTTCAAGAAGGAAGCAATGTGTAAATAATAGCACATACTGGTGGTGGTATCAAGAAAATTACTGCCTTGCCCCACTCGGGTGGAAGCAGTTGCAGAGGAGTGCAGGAGCGGAATCGGGCTGCAGATGCTGGGAATAGAACCTGCTCGCAAACCTTGCTTACCTTCACCTCAATGGTGAATGGCGGAACACAGGCATTTTCCGCTCTGCCCACTATCACTTCCTCTAAAGGGTCCCATTCGTTGTAAGAGGAAACAGGGCAATTCTTGGGCAGAGGATCGGTGGCCTTGTCTTCAGCTGCACAGGAATTCTGGGAGGAAGCTGTAGCTGCCTGGGTGCTCTGGAAAGTTCTCTGCACCCATCTTGTCAAGGATCCACCAAGCTTAAGAAACAAACAACAACAACAAAACTCAAACGCGGTGGGGTTAAAGCCTGAGAACCCAGAACAACGCAGACAGGCATCTACTTAGCGAGACACTAAGAAGTTAGTTACTAGAGCGATTGTGGGTGACTTGAAACAAACCCCACGACTTCTTATTGATTGTAGATTTTGCTTTTGCTTGTTTACGTTAACTGCTGTAACTTTTTTAAACCCCTGGAAAGATCTAGTTCCTGGCCACACCCACTCCCCAATCTGTATCTCAGAATAATGCAAAAGAGCTTTCTGAAACTTTCACAGAAAACAGGTCATTCTTGTCCCTGAATGGGACAATTCATGTCCAGCTGGGGGAGGAAGTCTTTCTTCCTCTCTCTAAAAGGTTACTAAAATTAGGCTCGTTTTACTGTAAATAACATGGAATCCTTTGAAAAGATCATATCTTTCAGAATAAGCAGCTCCAACCTACATTTTTAAGAAAATCTGACACATCCTTTACTTTTTTTTTTTTTTTTTTTTTTTTTTTTTTTTTTTTTTTTTTTTTTTTTTTTTTTTTTTTTTTTTTTTTTTTTTTTTTTTTTTTTTTTTTTTTTTTTTTTTTTTTTTTTTTTAGCATTTCAAGGCAGAGAGAGTGACCAACTGTCATCTGCACCATATTACAGATGGTAGCATGGTTCCTTTGCTACCATAAGGACCAACCCTGACAGGCACAAAATTTAAACTTAAAAAGTGATCTAAACACGTCAAAATGTCTTTTTAAAAATAAAGACTTACATAGCCTAGAGTGGGAAGATTCTCTTACCCTCTCCACAGTGCAAACCTTACCCCGCCCCCAATCACAATCAGTTAAAATTCCTCCAGAAGGAGAAACCCAAGAGTGGAAACCCAAACCAAGAGGACAGGGCGAGTGACAGCTGTTTCGGAGCCAGCTGCTGGCCGAACTCATCTGCCAGAACTATTCTTGTTGAGGAGTAAGTGAATCTGCAGGCTTGCACGGACGTCCCAGGAAAGCAGAGGGCAGGATGGAGCAGCAGGTGGGGGATAGGATGGACTCATTCCAACTCCCCTCTAAACCCAGGGAATCCTGCTACCACTGGAGCCAGCAGCTCCATCCATCTAGCCACAAACATCTTCCTAGGAAACTGCTTTCGTGGGCAGCGGAACACAGTCCACGCCACGGTCTTACTGGGATGTCCAGAGCCCCCTCTGGGTCCCCACCCTGAGTCCCTCAAAGGTCCCAAGGCCACGGAAGAACGCACCCGAGAACCGATGTAGTGCACCGCTTCGGCACCTCGGCTACCACCGCGCAGACACCGCACCCTCAGCATCGCCCTGGTCCTAGCTGTTCTGCGTGCACAAGGTCCCAGCCACCGCCCTCGAGCCAAGCTTCCAGCCAGCGGACGCGCGCTCCTTTTGTAGCCGCGCCCCGGGCCAGCCCATTGGCTGCCGGGAACAGGTGGCCTCTGCGCTTGCGGGTCACGTCCCCGGGGCTTGCCCTTTTTTAGCTCAGGCGCCCGGTATTGGCTCAAGGGAGCGCCTCGAAGTCCCACAGGGAGGCTACTCAGTGCCTAGCCCGGATGGTCCGTTCGTCTATCTCTTAGGAAGTCCATTTTGCAACCTGAATATGCAAAAGCCAAGGACAGTCTTGGGCTTAAATTCAAGACTGTGCGTTGACCCAGAATCCAAAGTGACACCGAGTGAAACAATCCTGTGTTAGCTTCCTACTTTTGCGAGCTGAGCCTGTGAGGTGGTCTTTGGAACAATGACCCTTTCAGCGGTGTTTTGCGTGCAAACTCAATCACAGACAGATATTAAGGCAGAAATAAAGGTGGGCTGCAGATAGCTTTTTCTTACAAAGCACGTCTTGTCTTACAAGGTTTCTTTCGACATGACGTGGGTGCTTGATTGTGAATTGTTCCCGCGCTAACTGGATTATAGAACTAAAGCTAGAGAACTCAACTAGAAATGTCGCTTCTTAAGGGAAAGGACACAAGCTTTGAGCACTTGTGATCCTCCCGCAGCCACCCCATCCCCTCGTGCTTTAAAGAACTAGCTGTGTAGTAGTCCAGTCTGACCTCTAGCCTTCCATTCTCCTTAATTCTGTGATCATATGCCTGCACGATGAGCACACCCGGCTTCTTTGTGTTTGTCTTTTAGAGAAACAGAACAGTTGTATTGGTTTTCCCTGGTCCACGAACTAACCAGGGTCCAGAACAGATGATGTAGGTAAAGTCTGAGCGGCTCTAAGAGTTGTATGAATATGAGGTAATAATACTCTATCAACAGAGAAGACCCAAGATCTTGGTACAGTCAAAGGAGCCTGTGAGTCTAGGTGCTTCTGTTAGTTCTGTTCTTAAACGCTATGTGGCTTGGACTCACAACCTTGACCTTTATAATGAAGGTTCATTCTGCTAATAAGGACTTTGGGAAATCTCAAGAATTTCTCAAAACTTAAAAAGCAATTTCACCCCATAGAAGCATCCTAAGGAAATGAATTTTCTCCTTTCAGCACATCCATTCTAGGAATTGAATGCAAGTTGTCAGGATTGGCAGCACACAGCTTTACCTGCTCAGGAACATCCTTAGTCCCTGGATGCTTCTTAAGTGAATGAATAAAGTTAAGATTTAGAATAAATAAGTTCCATCATAGGACAGAACACACATCTTTTATGAAGGAGGTTTCCAAAGACGTTTATAACAACCCAGAACAACTTTAATATTAAATCAAATCAAAGCAAACTACCCAATATAAAATGATACCTATTGCAGTCTCTCAACTGTATTAGACATGTATGCACATAAAAGCATGGGAAAATTCATTAAGATGTTAATAACAGTGCCTGCTGGGCTAGAAATACAATAGGTGATTTATAGTTCTCTCTGCTTCTAAGAACCTCATGTACTTTTCTGCAAGAGACATTATTGCATTTATAATCAGGGAAAGAAAACTCTAAAAGCTGTTTTTCTTTAGACACAGATATTTCCTTGTTGTCAGTGATATTTTCCTTTGCATCTCAGCTCAGGCAAAAATGTAGGCGCTGCTCTGGGAGAAAACCTCCCACGGCCACCTGGCTCCCCTTGAACCACAGGCAGTTCTGGCCTGGACAAGAGATAGGCGTGGGAAAGCATTTCTGCCCCCTCCTTTGTGCACTTTGTAGGGCGCTCTAGCCATGTGCTTGCTGTTTCACACTTGTCTGTCTCCTGTTAACACTGCTGAGAATTTTCCCAGAATTACAGTTCCCCTACATAAGATTTTCTGTTCTTTAGGAATCCATTAACATTCTAATCTTGGGGCAATATCACAAAAAAAGAAAGCTGTTCTATTATTCTCTTCACCTATGAGCAAAGTAGTAAAATAGTGCCCTAGCCATTTACCTGGCTGCATGCTTTTCTAAAGAAAAGCCTGCATGAATTCCTAAGGTTAGTTTTAAGCCTTTGCTTAGGAACCCTCAAATTTCTGCTTCTGCTGTTATTCAAAACTGAAGGAAGAACAAAATAGCAGGACTACATTTTGCAAAGCCTAAGCCAGAAATCCTGCAGGATGGAAATGAAATACATAGAGAAGCATGGCTTTTCATTTATTTTATTTTTATTATGAATGCCTAATTTGAAGGTGACCGACTATGACACTGACATACTATCTTTTCTGAAGAGCAATTAACTGACTTCAGGGGATAGGTCTCAAACCTGTTGATCTTCCCAGCAAAGGCTCTTAAACATGTCATGTGCATATTTTTCTAGCCTAATTCTGCAGCAGTGAAATGTTAGCACTCAGAATCTCTTTAGTTGTAGAAAAATGCCAAATAATCTTCAACGTTTCCTACCCAGTCATTTACATAAATGCTTGCTATAGTTGGACTGACTCTTCACAGTCTGGTCAGGTGAAACCGTTTCACATAATCCTAGTGTGTGCCGAAAGCTCCTCTAACTTCAGCGAAGGAGTGAATTAATTTCTGGATGAACCAGTGCATCTTGCTAATACCAAACTCACCAACTCACCACATAGCTATGGAGGTATTTCTTTCTCCAGGTTTAGACCTCTGGAGAGGTTTTGTACCTAATATAGCAACTCCCACTTAATGTGTGTTTGTGGAATTCATTGTCTAACCCAAAAGTCCCTTTTTAATTGCTTCCATGCTTTCACACAATATTGAAAGTATTTGAAGAGATTATTTAAGGAGTTTTAGACCTGGTACAGGCCTCTTTCTATAGGTGAGATACACAGCACATGAAAGCTCAGTGAACCATCCAAATTGACAAAACCCTCTGAGACGCAATCCTCAGCACAATTTTCTTTTCAAGAGTTAAATGAACCAAAGGAAAATGGACTTTGATTTGAGGCCTAGAAATGCAGATATGTAAACCTTTAACATCTGTGCTTAACAAAATGGCACAACAGACTCCCGTGAAAGGTTTAAGTGTGGGGATCACAGGCATTTGCACACTTCTTCCTTCTAAATGGTAGAAAACTAAAATGAAATAAAATATCGAAATCTTAGCTATACTTTAATTTTTTAATAGGTTTGTGGAAAATTATTTGTTTATTCATTTTCTAAGAATTCAACTCAGGGTCTTAGGAATGTTAAGGAAACATTTTTCAACTGAGTTACATCTCACCCCCCATTTTGAGGCAGTCCACTTATGTTGTCCAGGCTGGCCTTGAACTTGCCTTGAATGTGTGTTCTTCTGGCCTTAGCCTCCAGAGTAGCTGGCATTACAGCCAGAAGCCATGCCTGGCTGTTGTATTAATTTGCTATTTTACTGTTTGGATTTATAGTAAAGTTGTGAAGATGATACAAAGAATTCCTGTATACACTTCTCAGCCTGCACCAGTGGCCTCAGTGTTACCACCTTACACAGGCATCTTTCATGGATCCTGGTGTATTTACCCAAACCAAGGAAACAACATTGGAATGATCAGCTAAACACTAGACCAGGGATTTCCCCAACTCTAAGGTCCATCTTCTATCCTAGGATCTAACCCAGGAGACTACATCACATTCAGTGGTGATCCCTTGTCTGTGCTCCTCTGCTCTGTAACAGCATCTTATTCCTTTGGTTTCCCAGGACCTTGATACTTAAGGAATGTGAAGTCTCAGGCTATTCTTACGAAGTTTGGAAAGAGATAAAGCACCTTTCTTCTTGCATCCACACAGGACGGGAGGATGTCTTCAACTCATCGTAACACTAAGTCTGACAGTTCAAATAAGAATGGTTCTCAGCTGCCAATTTAGTGTCCACTCCCCAAACCCACGTGTTATTACTTGGAAGGGAGTCTAGGAGAAAGACCAGAATCAGGAGAAAGGTGAAATTCTTTTGTAAGGAAAATATTTTTTCCTCCACTTGTTTATGGAAACTTGAGTTTAATAAATAATAGTGGTTTTGAGTTTGTTTATAGTTAAGCTAAAATTATAATTATACAATGTAGCAGCTTTTGGCAGATATGAAAGATGGCATTGGAATACAAGTTTAAAGACTAAAAATCAGGATTCAAATCAAGTGGATCTATGAGTTCAAGGCCAGCCCTTTAGCTGGTACATATTTTGTTTTAAATATGTAAGCTCCTATTTATTTCCAACCTCCTTTTATTTTCTGGAAAATAACATCCTGAACACAGTCTTTCCAGAGAGGGAAATGATGATTTCACTGATGTTCACAGCAGTGATGAAGGCTGAACTAGACGGTCTGTGAGTATCTTCCAATTTAAGTTTCTGTGGCTTACCTATCAGACAGAACTAAAAAAATGACAGCTTCATGCTACCAAGGACTTGGATTTAAAAAAATATTTATTTTGTTTTTGAATATGTATAAGTCTGTATGTGTGTCTGTGCACATTCTGGATACTGAGGAGGTATTGGTTTTTCTTGAGTTGGAGTTACAAGAGGTTGCCAGCTGCCCAAAATAAACACAGGTTCTCCGAAAGAGCAGGGCATGCTCTCACCACTCAGCCATCTCTCCGCCCCTCATAGGCCTGTTCTTAAGATGTTTACCATGGAATTTGGTATCATAGTCTCAGCTTTACTTATAAACCACAAAAAAGCAATAAGTGTGCACACAAAGAGATCCAGAACAGTTGACAGCAATCACATCCAAGCAGGTAGGAACCTTGACACAAAAATGTTCTGATCTAGGCCTAAAAGTCTCCATTGTGTGGGGGAGGAGGGGAAGGGGAGGAGAGTGAGGTTGATAAAGGCCAGAGAACCTTTCTAACACTCCGAGGGGCTGGATGTCCAATCGTCTCCCAGATGCTCTCAATGTTGTTAAGAAGGATGAGCCAGGGAAGCCCACTCGCTTTACCTGTGGGGCCTGCTTGCTTGCTGGGCCGGTAACATTTCTTGTAGTCTATGGTGTTTTAGTAAGTCATGCATCATTTGCTAAGGGAAGTGGCTGGAAGAAGAGACTGAGTCCCCCAAATTGTTCTTTGACCTCCACTGAGGCTTGCTCCTCCCATCATACATGCACAGTAATAATACAATAGAATATAGGGCTAGAGAGATTGCTCAGTGGTTAGGAGCACTTGTTGATCATGTATATAGAGGACCTGAGTTTGATTCTCAGCACCTACATGGTGGCTCACAACCATCTCTAACTCCAGTTTCAGGGAATCCAACACTCTCTTTTAACTTTTGGGGACACCAGGCAGACCCACATGTAAAGTGAGTGGGCTTCCCTGTGTATATATAATCTCAGGCAAATACTCATACACATAAAATAAAATTTAAAAAATTAAAAATAAAACAGAACTGTAAAAAGAAACCAGAGACAAAAATAAGGAATTTAACTCTCTTTTAAAAAATAAAAAAAATCAATGGTGGTGCATGCTTTTAATCCCAGCACTCAAGAAGCAGAGGCAGATGGATCTCTGAGTTTGAGGCCAGTCTGATCTACAAAGTCAGTTCCAGGACAAACATGGCTACACAGAAAAACTCTGTCTTAAAAAAAACAAACTAAAAAAACACAACAAATATAGTCAGTGGGAAGAATTCCTAAATCAGTTCCCCTTTTTGGGAAGCAGGGGGAATGTTAATTACAATAGCCAGGAATTTTATTTTATAAAACATAAGCTATTTTAGTGAAGAAAATAAAAATTAATTTCATCTCGTTTTAATCTAAAACATTCAAGACTAGTTTTTCCTGCCCATCCCTTTGCATGGTTGCTTAATCTTTTTAAAAAAATGTTTCAAACTTAAACAAAGCCCATAAAACCCAAAACAAATCTTTAAACAAAACCTCCTAGAACATTCCTTATACTCTGTGGCTCCTTTGACTGTTAAAGGACATAACCACCCATCAAAAGTCTTGGGGAGGCCCAGGACTGGAGTGCCAGGAGCAGGAGTGTTAAGGGGCTTCAAATTCAGCACGAGGGCTCCAAATCCAGGCCCTTCACATGCCTAGAATTACATGTTGCTTCCTCACTCTGCCTGGGGTCCTGGGGAGCTATTACTCCCTATTCTGTTCTGTTTAAACTGCTTTTGTCTCAGCTGGGGAAAGGAAATGACAGTTTACTTCCCCTGCCCACAAGGTTATAAATGGTTCAGTTCAGGAGCTGAAAGCCACTATGTAGCAGACTTACTCTGGGCCACCACCCAGCTCCCAAATCATGCCACAGAGACTTACTAGTTATGAATGCTTGGCCTTATGCTTGTCCCACTAGCTCATAACTTAACCTGTTTCTCTTCATCTATGTTTTGCCTCGGAGCTTTTTACCCTTCTTTCCTTCTGTATATCTTACTTTCACTGTTTCTCCTGGCTGGCTGGTGACTGCTTGGCTTCTGGCCCTGGGCATGTATCTCTTGTTCTCTCCTTCTCCTCCCCCTCTTCTTCTTCTTCCTCCTCCTCCTCCTCCTCCTCCTTTCTATCTCTCTCTCCCTTTTTCATTACTATTCATAAGAAAAGCTTGAGTCTTTATTCAAAGAATACATGGAACAAAAAAATGCCTTAAAAACTAAAAAATGAAGTCATCTAACAGCACAATTATCCTTCTGTGGGAAACTCTAGAGATGAAGTGAAAACTAATACAAAAGATATATTTAAGCAAAGGGCTTACTCTATTTACTAAAATCATATCAAAGAAAAAATATTTGCAAACATTGAACAAGTACTTCTAAGGAAGAGACCTCTTCAGTGGTAGAACACCTGCCCAGCATGAGCCCTGCCTGATTTTTATCCCCAGCACAAACATTATATAGAATAATTGGAAATATAAAATGCAAAAAAAATCATAACTATAAAAGCAAATAAACGTTTTTAAAAAGCTGAGTAATAATGATGATTTAGAACTAATTTGTGTAGATTTGGGCTAAAACAGATAAAAAGCAAAAAGAAACCACAAAGATCGGAATGAAAAACAAGATTATTTTTCAACTCTGAATTAAAATCTCTGAAACAAAAGAGCAACATTTTAACATTTTACATGTTTAAAACATAACCTGGACAGTGTGTGTGTGTGTGTATTGGGCCATGGGGGAGGAGGTATCAATACAAGGCCATTCAAAGCTATCCTGGCCTACTAAAGACCAGGTCCCAGAATAACTAAGTTTGGCTTGAAATTTTTAGTTCACATGTGTTTGTACTTTTCTAAAGCACAAACAACATTGGCATTTAGTAATCATATAAAAAAGGTCTCAGTCAAGTGTAGCACCACATACTTTAATCCCAGGGCTCTGAAGTCAGAGGCAAATAAATCTCTGAGCCTGGAGCCAGCTTGTTCTACCCAGCAGCTCCACAAAGGAAACACAATGAGTAAGGATACATATTGAGACTGTTTCAAAGAACCTAAAACAAAGGTCAGACATGCTGGTGTAAGCCTTTATTCCCAGCATTTGGGGAACAGAGACAGGAGGATCTGTCTCTGAGTTGAAGGCCAGCCTGGTCTACATAGCAAGTTTCAGGACAGCCAAGATTACATAGGAAGAATGTCAAAAAACTCAAACCAAATCAAAGCAAGGTTTTTATCATTACATTAAAATATTAAAGTCCTTTTTTACTTAATCCTCAAAGGTCTTTAAAATTCTAGTGTCTCCAACAGGCACAGCCTTTTATGGTATTGATAAAGATTCAAAACGATTCTTGTAAACCAGTAATATTAAATGCAAAAATATTTTATGCATCCTTTCCTCATGCTGGCCAAAATATTCCAAGTATAATCCTTTGCAAATATTTTTATTATGGCTACCAGAACAGACTAGCCCTATGAGGTTAGAACTTTTCAGAACATGCTGTTATGTCACACAAATAAAACAAGTTAGACAAAAAAAAAATAAATAAATAAAAAAATTGAGTCCTGTAAGTTTATTCACCACACATACCCTAAGTGTTCTTTAAATACTGATATTGAACATAAAGCCATAGCTAGGGTGAGCAGAGGAGGAGGCCCAGCACTGCAGAGCCTGCCAGCAGGCCAGTGCCAGGGCCTGCAGGAAACACTGCACCAGCGGAATGGCTGTGGTATGTGGGTGTTGTCTGGGTGGGCAGAGGAGAAGAGCATTGTGTAGAAGCAGTGTCATCATGGATGAGAAGTTGTTCACTGAAGGGCGAGACCAGTGCCATTAGCAGCTGAAGATGTGCAAGCAGCTCCCTGAGTAAAGAGGTTTCTGTAGTAAAGAGGTTTCTGGGCCAGACTTTCTGATCTAGCCCAGATGTTACTTCTTACTCTCAGCCCTGTTTAACATCAAATAATCACACACACTCTTATATTATTTTATGCTGATTGACCTAGGGCCCAGGCATATAATTTGGTAGCACTTGCTCTCAATCTAACCCCATCTTTTTTAGCCGTGTAGCTTGGTACCTTTTTTCGTGGCAGCATTTCCTCTGCATCTCCTGACAGCTCCAGTGACTCTGGCATCTGTGTCTGGTGTCTCAGATGTTCCTGAGTTTTCTTAGCCTTGTAGCCCCGCCCACACTTCCTGTTTGCCTTTGACCAATCAACTTTTATTAAACCCATAGGCGGGACAAATATTTACATTACCAGTATAATCCCACTACAACGGGCCTCTGGGAGAAGGTTCGATGTCCAGTCCTTGTGTGTGAAGATGTGCATGGGCAATTTCATTACCTCATGGAACAATTATTTATGGAAGCCCATGTAGACAGAAGATATTACTCAGTTGAAGCAGTTACACTGCTTGTAGCTCTTAAGGTTTGTCACCCTGAGCATATCACCAAATCACACAAGTTTATGGTTTCTATGATGACACTATTTTTTTGTTGTTTTTAGGACCTTGGTGAAGGGCTTTGTGAATCTTGCCCTTGGAAGGCTCCAGCCTTTAGACTTGTAAGTTTCTGCTCTTTTCTAGGATTTCTATGCTTTATTTACTCCCAGAGATTTAGGAGACCCCTTCCTTCTCCCAGAAGGGAATGTTTCAATTTATAGGAAATAGCTATATAGCACACCACTCCTTCCTCCAGCACTTACATCCTTTCCACCCACTCTTCCTCAATTTTCCCTGAGCCTTGGGGGTGGCGGGGATGTAGATGGCTGATCATTTTTCTCCTTCTATGGCTGAGCATTGTGTCACAATCATTAAACTTCAAGAGCTTGACTATGAGGCTCCACACTTCACAATCTATTGCAAAAAAGGCTCTCTCCACTATTAATTGAGTCTGACAGCAGTAGTATAGTGTATGGTTATAAAAAACAAACGTTTAGAAGGCAATTTAACAGGCACATCACATTTATTTAACAAAGCAATAGCAGTGGACTTCCTTTGAGGATCATGACCTCCAGCCATGTCTTTGCTCTGGTTATGGTGCTATCTATGCATTACTGCCTATAGTGCAAGTTTTTATATTCCACCCACAAGCAGTTAGTAACACTTGTAACAGCTTTGCCACTATTGCACAAGCAGGCACATATTTTGGTACTATACCATGTGGGGTTCAAAGCTGAACAGAACTTTTGACAATTCTCCCCCAGCATGTTGTATGGCATCTTTCAGCGCCCTGAAAGTCACCCAGCAGGAAAGAAGCTTCCAGTTGCATTCCAGTCTGAATTCTTCATGTCCTGCAGTCAGAACACAGTATCTTCAGCAACAGTGATTTACTTATGTAGCTCTAATATGCAAACAACAGCAAAGCAATAGATAGTCTTACTGGTTTGCGGGGTCTCCAGGAAATCTTTTCCTAGAGAAGTTGGGTAGGATTACTGAAGGCTCACCATTATCCATTCCAAGTACCAGCCAGTTGTACTCACATGATGCTAATGTGAGCTATAAGGAAGGGCCAATAAAGAACAAAAATATTGACACTTCTACCAATGTTTTTTTTAGGAAGCGATGTTGGGTAGAGCAACATAAATATAATACACACTCCCATCTCACCAGCTATAATCAAGCTCTGCTATTTTCCATGAGAAATCTTACTTTCTGATCCTGGGGTGCTGCTATTATGGGGCTGTTGCACATCTCCTCACCCTTGGCCATCTTAGTGGGACAGCCTTGTACTGCCTAGCTGGGCTCAGACTCAAGCAAGTGACAGGCTCTACCCTGTCCTGCTGTGGAACTGACCCTGCAATTGTGACAGACTCTGACCCAGCACAATGGCCCTTGCCTTCCCATTAGTCCTTGTAAGGACACTGTACTCTCAAATGATTTGGCTTTGGCTGCATGCCTTATCCCTTATCCCTGACAGCATGCAACCACCAGTGCATCAGGGAGGCTTACCATCCCATAACCCATGGAAAGATAGGCATATCAGGAGTGCTCCATGAACAGTTTGCCTCCACATGGATCTGTTTCAGCTGCATGCACCAGCAGTCTTCACAGGGACCACACAACCATTCCTCCCCAGCTCATCTTTGAACCTGTCAGTCTTTGTTCACCAGTTAGGTTGGGTGACTTTCACCCTAAGGTAGGAAACCTAAAACAAATCTAAGAAATGACCTTTCCATGTCTGGTATAATGAACTATCCAGTTTAGGGGGGGGGCTTGTTTATTTTACAAGAATATGGGTGATAGGTTGCTTTATAGGACCATGGATGATTTGATGACTCTGAATCACAAAAAGCCCATCTCAGCAAGGGTGACAACTTCTGAAAGCTGCACCTTTGGAGCTCCCTGCCTGACTTATGGGCAGCAGGGCCACCCACACAGTCTTCTCACCCCTGTAATTCTTTACTGTTTTTAAAGCCCTTGGGAAGTGCCCAGATGGGACAGGAAAACACCTGGCTACAGAGAAAAGTCTTGTGATTCTTATTTCAGGGGCTTGTGAGTTTTTAAATTTTATTTACTCAGCCTTTTATGTCTCATCTATTTCCAGAATTTTATGATCTCCCTCCTTCCTTCCAGGAGGGAATGTTTCAATGTAGACACAGTTGTTGCCCAACAAATGTGTATTAAGCAAATTTAATTATCGTGATATTGATGCAGTCCCAGCCCATGTTAAACAGAGGTCAAGAAACATTTGTTAAATAAATTAATCTACGAAGTATGTATTAGCTTGATCCTAAGGTTAAATGTGGAATTTTAAAGCTTTGTGTAAGGTCACACACTGTTAATTGGAAGACTTTGTGCATCCAGCTTAGGTTACAGTACAGTACAGTGTGATGGTTCAGAGGGAGAACTTTGGGCCCAGCCGACCCACTTGGTTTGGTATCCTTGTTTGGAAACTCACTAGCTCTGTGAATTTTAGGGAAGTTATGCCTCAGTTGCCTCTTTTCTAAAGTGGAAATATTTCTAATCTCCCAAATTTCCTGGGAGGATTAAATGAGATAACACATATAATACACATGTGCATATAATGGCTCTGCATATAATGGCTCTGTATATAATGGCTCTGCATATGCGCAGCTGTCACTGTTGAGTAGAGCTTCTTCATATTACATGCTAAGAAGGCGTCAGTTCTTCAAAAGAAATGTCAATAAATTATCCGGGATTGTTCTTATAAGGTAAAAGATCATAATTACAGCTGCTGCAATAGTATATCACTTCATCATCACAATAATTTTGCAGATTATAAGAATTTTGTCTAGAGATGTTAAATGAATTCTCAAGAATAATTCCCTCAAGAGACTGAAGTCCAGCGCTAGGTGGTTCAGGTTGAACACAGAAAGGAATAGGAGAACAAAGGTGAGTTCTTCCTTGACAACTAGGTTTGTTTTTGTTTTTGTTTTTTTTTAATGTGAATTGGTGTTTATTCTTCCTTGAGATAGTACATTTGCCCAGATTCAAATCCAGTGGTTCTGAGACAGGTCACGAACTACTAGTTCATGTTTCTGGAACACACTATGTTTACTTGAATTATAAAGATGTGAAGGTCTGGGAGTAACAACACAGAAAGGCGTGGGCCAATAAAATCTTGAAAAATGCCTGGGCATTCACGGCCACTCCTGCACGGTCCTGAGTGTGGGGGAAGAGCAGTGACCTTCATTACAATGGACACATGGAACATTCAGCAGTGAGGATAATGGGAACGCCGTGGTTATTCTGAAGAAGGCCTCCTATCTGCCCAGTTTCAGATAATTTAGAGCCTGCACCTTCCTCCCTTTGCCCCCGGTGTTGCTACTTTAGAAGCCAGCATATCAGCTTCTTCTCAGAGGTCCTCCCGTTATCTGTCCAAACGGTCGGTCACACGCCTTCTTTCTCTCTCTTTTCTCTCAAAGCTTACAATATCCAGAGAGGTCTTTTTGGTAAGTACAACATAACAATTCAGCAAAGAAATATTTTTCTCTCTCTCTTCTTGGCACCAGTACCTTAAAAAAAAAATAGGAATTGAAAAGCACATTTTCTATTTGGAATGAATGTAGAAAACAACCAGAGAAAACATTAATGGGACGAAGACCCATGAAACACTATGAACAGGCCTTTC
Organism: Sigmodon hispidus; assembly: GCA_004025045.1. Taxonomy (NCBI): domain Eukaryota; kingdom Metazoa; phylum Chordata; class Mammalia; order Rodentia; family Cricetidae; genus Sigmodon; species Sigmodon hispidus. The sequence goes on from PVIH01004538.1 coordinate 93,789, forward strand.
TAGGACAGTCACCTCCCTCTCTCTAGGCTGGTTTTGCTTCTGCTCAGCCTGTAGGGTCAGACTGTATATAATATTGTCAACCATTAGGCAAGTTTGAACATTCAGAAAATATAGGAGTCATATGATGGTATGAAATTCTCAGTTCTGATACTTAGGTATAAAGCCCAAACTGAAAATTGTCAAATTCATTCTTCTAAATTTAAACAAATCTAAATGAATTCTTTACTAATTGAAGAAAATAAGAGATTTGGTTACTGAATGCCTAGCATTTTACTCAGTTTTGAAATAGGGAGTGGATCATCATAAGTTATTAAAAAGAGGGTCTCAAAAATGGAAAGACACTAGAAAGTCCATTTTCATAACAGGACAGTGATGTAAACAGAATGCAACTAGATGTATAAATGTAGGAATGGTGCCACAGGACCTCAGGGTAAGATACTAGATCTTTAAGTAAAGATATAAGGGAAATCTCCCTGGAAAAGGTTAGGTTTGTGCCTAGACACACATCTAAATGACACAGTTTTAAATGAGTTGGGTGGAGTAAAAAGCTTATTGGGGTGAGCGGATCCCGTCACTCTGCCCTCTCAGCCACTAGTATGCTCTAGATGGCATTTTATCTTGCTTCCTAGCATACTTTCTGGAACCAGTGTGCTCTAGATGGCATTCTATCTTGCTTTCTAGCATACTTTCTGGAACCAGTGTACTCCAGATGGCATTCTATCTTGCTTTCTAGCATACTTTCTGGAACCAGTGTGCTCCAGATGGCATTCTATCTTGCTTTCTAGCATACTTTCTGGAACCAGTGTGCTCTAGATGGCATTCTATCTTGCTTCCTAGCATACTTTCTGGAACAGAATGACAGGTGAGATGGTACCAGGGTCTTCAATGACATTCCCATCCACCAGTCCAACCTAGACACCACCTGTTCATTCACTCACTTAATATTTTTGTTGTCTTGTCTTGTTTTTTTTTAACTCTAACATGTTTGGGGTTCTGTGGTAGGCCATGAAAGAGAAACCCCCATTTTCTGTCCTTGAAGGGTTCAGGTCAGAGACAAAGATGTAGCTGAAGCAGTAGAGTGCATGCCTAGGATACAGGAACAAGATCCAGGATCTATCCCAGCACCACATGAATCACATATGGCTGTACATAACTCACGTGTGCTGGTATACATAAATATTTCCAGCATTTGGGAAGGAAATGTCTTGACTTCCTTCTGGAATGTCACAAGCCAGGCCTCCATTGTTTGCATCTCTCTTAGTGTTACTTTCCAAATTTCCACAATAGCTCTTTAACCTCTGATTACCTAATGGCTTTTCCAGCTCAAAGCTCCTAAATTCTTTAGTTTCTTCACACAAAACATTCCAAGGCATAAGGGTTACATGGCTGGGCTTGTCACAGTAACGCCCCTCTCTCTGGTACCGTTTTCTGCCCTAGTTTGTTTTGTGTTGCTGTGATAAAGCACTAGCCATGTCCAGCTTGGGGAAGAAAGATCTTGTTTGACTTACAGGTCAAAGTTCATCACCAAGGGAAACCAGGACAAGAGCTGAAGGCAGAATCTTAGAAGAAAGAACTGAAGTGACATCCATACAGGAGAGCTCTGGCTTGCTCAGCTATCTCTCTTAGCCAGTCCAAGCCCACTTGGTAAGGGTTGGCACTGCCCATAGTGCAATAGGCCCTCCTGTACCAACTAATAACCAAGAAAATGCCCCACAGACATGCCATGGGCCAATCTGATTGAGGCAGTTCCTCAGCTGAGGTTCCCTCCTCCCAGATGACAACAAAGAATAGTTGTGAGAGTGACATTATAAGTGGACCAGAAGAGAGTTAGATGCAGTCAGGTGCCTTTAATCCCAACACTTGCCTTTAATCCCAGCACTTGGGAGGCAAAGGTAGGCGAATCTTCAAGTTTGAGGCTAGCCTGGTCTACACAGAGAGTTCCAGGACAGCCAGGGCTACACAGAGAAATCCTGTCTTAAAAAACAAAACAAAACCAAAAACAAACAACAACAATATTTTTCCTTCCACTATCCAAGGAAAGAGTGAAAAGGTACATGATCTAGAAAGTAGGCCCCTGCTTGACCTGATTCAGTCAGCATCTAGATCCTTGTCTTCTAAGCTTCCAAAACTGTATGAAGTAAACATCTGAATGCAAGCCATGCACTTACATACATAAAGGCAAAGTACTCATACACATAAGATAAATTTAAAAAACATCTTTAAAGTGGCTGGAGACATGGCTCAGGGTTAATGGTGCTTACTCCTGTTTTTGCAGAGGACCTGAGTTCAATTCCCAATACTCACATGGTGTGGTATACAGACATCTATAACTATAGCTCCAAGAGATTCAGCGCACACCACACACACACACACACACAGAGTCAGAGATTTCTGACCTGTCTGGGCTTGAGGTTTGGAGGGATTTTCCCACCTGCGATCCTGATGACACTTATAAAATAATTACACAAAGACTCATATTAATTACAAACTGTTTGGCCTATGGCTTAGGCTCATTATCAGCTAGCTCTTACAACTTAACTCAACCTACTGCTTTTAATCTGTGTCTTGCTGTGGCTAGTGGCTTTACCTATGTTCCATTACATCTTGCTCTCTTGGCTCTCTCTGACTCTTTCCTCCCACTCCTTTATGTATGCTTGGTATTCTCACCTGCCTACCAGATGCCTTGCCATAGGCCAAAACGGCTTCTTTACTAACCAATAATAAAGCATATTCACAAAGTATAGAAAGACATCTCACCTCTCTCTGTCTCTCTCACACACACTTTTAAAAAATTGTTAAAAAGTAACTTATTATTGCCTACTATAACCTTTCTACCATATAGTGTTTTGTTACAGTAACCTGACAATGAAATAAGACAATACATAGAGACACTGTGGTTTCATACAACTGGGTGTGAACCGTGGGGAAAATATAGTAGCAGCCTCAGTTGAGAAAGCTGTGTCTGAGGCTTCAGTTGCTGGTTCTGGGCTCCCTCTAGTGGTGTATGAGTTTGATGCTTTAGATGGCACTAATTACAATGTGTTTGTTTTGTTTTGTTTTGTTTTGTTTTGTCAAGGCTTCCTTCATTTCTTTCTTTCTTCTTTCTCTTTTTGAATACATTTCTCTATTCTGTAGGTCAGGCTGGCCTAAACCTCAACAGGTAGCTCAAACTGGAAATTGTGCTACTCCTTATGTAGGCTTCCAAATGCCAGTTGCATGTGTGAGCCACTACATCCATCTTAGGATATGTTATCATAAGACCTGTCATTGTAAACATGATAAAGATGAGCAAATGTTTGAAGCAATACATTGAAAAACGGTCCGACTGGAAGGAGCAGGATGAATCTACTGGCTGGCTGGGAAAGACATCTGTAGTTTTACCGAGAATTGAAGGCCTAGGAACACAAGGAGAGAAGTGGCTGATTCACTGGGGAAATTGTGTATTTCCTGGTTATGGCCAGAGGACTTTATAGTTTGACCCTGAATGGGATCAGCTTCTCTCTGCAACACAAAACAATATGCACTTTCTTCTATTTTATATCCTTAAATCAATGCAGAAATCTGTAAGGTTAAGCTAGCTCTAATAGCCTCCTCATGTTTTCTTCCCTCTGTTGGCATCGGCTATGATCACTGGCTGTACCTTTCACGCGACTGTGCCCCAAATATGCAGAGAAAACTTCTTAAGATCATCTCATTAAATGTACATTTCCTGGACAGTTCTAAACCATAGCTATCCACAAGAACACTAACTTTCACATACACCCCTTCACATATTGAAGAGGGTTATTATGTCTTATTAGGTCTTCTCTTCCATGTCTAGATGCTCTGAGCTTTTTGGAAAGACAATAAGAGAAATTTCATAAGATTCGGGCATTACGATTAATGTAGCAAGTATTTTATTTTCACCTCAACAGCCTGCCCCTGCCCCCCAGTCTTTTTACTTCACAAAATGCAAACTCTCACTGAAGAGTCAGAAGACAGAGACCTGACACTGATGTGTCAGCCAAAGTACGTGCTTATGTCTTATTGGAGAGGCCTTGCGTCTGTCAGATGCCGGTTTAGATGTCTCGATTAAGCAATGTCTACTGCAATGCCTGTTCCGTAAAGTTTGAGACCCAGCCTTCTCACTTTCCCATAAGCCCTTTCGACTGTCAATCAGAAGCTTGCTTTTTCACGGCACATGCGCGGCGCCTGCATCCTGCATCCGGGTGGAATTGCTGCCGGGCTTTGCCTGGCGTGGTTCTGGCCATGGCTCCGGACTCGGGACCTTTTCCTGACGGACAGCTTTTGAAGTTGCTGCCGGTGGATCCCCGGGATCGAGGTACCCAGCGCTGCCGCCTGGGGCCGGCGGCCCTCCGCAGCCTGGGCGCGCGCCTAGGCTCGCCGCTGAGGATCTCGCTGCCAGCCGGCGGCTGCTGCCTCTGCACGGCCTGGCCCCGGCGCGACGGGGCGGACGGCTTTGTGCAGCTGGACCCGCAGTGCGCCAGCCCCGGGGCCACGGTAGGGTCAGGGAGGATCAGCTTGGACAGTTTGCAGCCGGTGCCTTGCCCGCCCCTGCGGCGCCTAGCGGTGTGGCCGGTGCTGCAACCTCAGGCCGGAGCCCCGAATCCCGATTCGGTGCTGGAAGTAGCGCACGAGGTGCTGCGCAACCGGCCCGTGTCCCGGGGACACGTGGTGGCCATCCCTCCGGGCGTCCCTGGAGCCGTAACAGCGCTGCACGTGGTGGGCGGGACACCGGACCCTGAGCCCGCCGGGTTGGTCACACCGCACACCCGCATCACTCTCAGCGACAAGCCACCGCCACTGGTCGAGCCTCCAGTGGAGGTGGCCCTTGGGGGCCTGTCAGAGACGGCCGACTCCCTGCGGGAGCTGCTCCGCCTGCCGCTGCGCTACCCACTCGCCCTAGCCGAGCTTGGGCTAGCGGTGCCCCGCGGGGTGCTCCTGGCGGGACCCCCGGGAGTGGGCAAGACCCAGCTGGTGCGGGCCGTGGCGCGGGAGGTGGGCGCCGAGCTGCTAGCGGTGAGCTCCCCGGTGCTGCAGGGCTCCCGCCCGGGGGAAACCGAGGAGAACGTAAGACGAGTCTTCCAGCGCGCTCGGGAGCTGGCCAGCCGCGGGCCCAGCCTCCTCTTCCTGGACGAGGTGGATGCCCTGTGTCCCCGGAGAGGCGGTCCGTGGCGAGCCCCCGAGAGCCGCGTAGTGGCCCAGGTGCTGACGCTGCTGGATGGCATCCACGCGGACCGCGAGGTTGTGGTTGTGGGAGCCACCAACAGGCCGGACGAGTTAGACCCAGCTCTACGCAGGCCTGGGAGGTTTGATCGAGAGGTAAATAGTCCGCTGACCTTAGAGACCCTGGTCCTGGAAACTCACCTTGTTGGACAACTAGGTCAGGCAGGATTTGTGGATCGCTTGTGACTTGTGAGCCAGAACCTGATCGTTCTAGAGTCAGATCATTCTGGGAAGCAGGATGGGGTCGTGAAGATAAATAATAGTGTTAATTCTTAGGTAACTAAGCCTGGTGCAAGCATATTAAACATATTAAACTGGAAATAGAATGAGAACTTAGTCACAGCAGCAAAAGGCAAGAAAGACAAATAAAAACAGGCATTAGCCTCTAACAATATTCATTCCTTGTTAAGATACCAGCTTCCTGTTCTACAGTTGACTTCCTGGGTTGTCATGAAAGTTGTTTTATGAGCTTTGGTTCTCAAGTGATTTTGTTTTTTAATTCCTAAGGAATAGTTAGAATAATTAGTAATTAACTAATTTGTGAATTTTGTGGTAGGACTCTGTAGAGAAATAGCAATTGCATACCTTTTGCTTAACTCTTTGAAGACCTGAGTGGGTTTCTTCCTTGCGACATCTGTTAGAGACCCTTCTCCGAAAGACCTAGATTATCTGTCCTGTTGTTTAATCCCTGTCTTCCAGAACTCAGTGTGTTTTGAACAAACAACAACTTCTTCAGTGAAATACATACTTTTCACTGTTCAGTTGTTTATTGTTGCTCCACAGGGCTATTAGTATTATTTTATATTTAGAATCTAAGGTATGCTTAAAGGTTCCTGATACAAGCTCTGAAATGGCTTGCTGACTTACTGTACATATTTGTGAGGATGCTTTTAAAGAAAGGTTTTAAGTTGTATACTTTATATTTTTCTGTTTTTTGCTTTGCCTGTAGGTTGTCATTGGGACTCCCACACTTAAACAAAGAGAGGCAATTTTGCAAGTGATTACTTCAAAGATGCCCATCTCCAGTCATATTGATTTAGGTCTCCTGGCAGAATTGACAGTTGGCTATGTTGGTGCTGATCTGATGGCACTCTGTAGGGAGGCTGCCATGTGTGCCCTTCTTAAACATGAGGAGGTAAGAAGTGATGACATATGACCAGCTACAATAATCCTTTCTATTAATATGTGACAAATTAATTTGGGGGTTAAAAGAAGTGGTAAATACAATATATTCCTTACCATGGTTGGCAGATTACACAGCTGTTCTGTGTGTGTGAACATATACTTGTGTGTGAACAAATATATATATACAAATTTATCTCATATCTTTATATCTCAGTGCCTTTTGAATATATGATCAGAGATGAGGAAATGGCCGAGTCTGTCAGGAGATCTCATCCGTGAATTTTGCTCACTGCCTCAGTAACTTTCTAGTGTTGGAGCCTAGAGTAGGTAGAAAAGATTGTGTCCTTCAGAAGAAGCTGACAAAATTAAATTTAAAATTTTTAAGCAGCCACTTCAGACTCACACAGGAAGGTGCAAAACTAGAACTGAAAGCTTTTGTATAGCTTTCACCTGGGTAACCCAATTGTACCATTCTGCTGTATTTACTTTTCTAATTGTTCCATTACTTTTATTCTAACCCTGAAGGGGGACGTTCTGTGGACTGCTGAGTCCTCATCTTAATGGATTTGGTACCAAACTGCTTAGAGTTTTAATGAGACCCTGTGAAAAGATGTGAGAATGTGTGTCCTTTGTGGGGAAGGGCGAGACAGTCCCAAAGAGGGCAAGGGAGGCACACTTAGGATTCTCTTTGCCTTGAAGTTCTAGGCTTGATCTTAAACATCTTGGCTCAGATGGACCAGCCAGCTCACTGCTACTTGAGGAGGGGCCTCCCTCCCTCCTAAGTCTAGTCACTATGGATGACAGCTCAGTTCAGAAACAATCCAGGAGATGTGGAAGGAAGATGGGACAGACATCTGGGAAGATCCTGGCTAAATTTTTCTACCATTAGGCAGGAGATCAGCTCTGTCTGTACCAGGACAGACAAAGAATTTGTTAAAGTTTTTCTGAAATAGTCCAGTTAAGGAATTAGGAACATCGTTTAATAAATACAGAAGAGAAGTGATTTCTATGCCTGCAAGGGTGAGGAGAGTTAGATGGAATGGTGAGTGTACAGTGGTCTCTAAGTGAGATTTTTTAAATACTAGTTGATGTTATCTGAAAATTAATATTCAGTGCTCACGATCTAATACTGTAAGTCAGTGAAGCAAAGAAACAAGACAAAAAACGGTGGTTATACGTTCCATAAGTCACTTCATCATCAGTAGAACAAATGCACAACAGCAACAAAGTCAGCTGATGAAAGTTTGTCAGAATGTGTCCCCATCAAACACAGAACTGAAACTAACAGGATAGCAAGGTATGAAGAAAGTGAACTTTGCCTAAAGCATCACCCTAGAGATGATAGTTGCTAACATTTTTAGATAACACTGTTCAGAATAGGTCTATCACAACTATTCACTTTCATGGTATTATATTAATAGGATGAAATAGTTAAAAATGAGAGTTTGTAGACAACCCAATACTTAAAATTTAATAGGAAGGCAAATTATTTAACAGCAATACAGGTAAAGTGGAAATGAACAAAAGGAGCTTTTAACTAACCAAAATTGTGCTTCACTGGAATGACCAAGAAAATTGTAAAATAATACCTAACGTTAGTGGGAAGATGGTCTTTGAGTATAACCAAAAGAGCCAATGAGGACACAACCTGCTAAGTTGAACATTTAGAGATGGACAAACGAGTGAACTTGCAAACTTAAGAAGAGAAAGGGCTCTCAGCCCACTTTCTTTATTTGGAAAGAACATTTAAAGACAGTTAAGACAGGACCAGCAACCCACGAGGAAAGATATGAGCAGGCATCGAACTGGGAAACATAATAAGTCTGTTTAGTTTCTTTACAAGTCATTTTTTTTCTTTTTGTTTTTTGAAATAATTTTAATTTTATTGGAAAGTTGCAAAATAGTTACAGAGAACTTTAACCAAATTCATAATTTTTAACATTTTGCTAAGTTAGCATTATCATATTCTCTCTTCTTTATTTTGTGTATATACATGTGCACATATTCGTGTGAGTTTGTGTATGTGCATATTTTTTATAGGGGCCATTTGAGAATTGGGTTAGTTGTTTTGCAGAATGGTTAGATTCCAGGTATACATCCCTGTTGAGAATATAGTACATAGTTGGGACTGTGTCTTTACCCTGTGGACGCAGAATGCCCATTGACTGCTTATTAGTATTATGGACTGAATGATTGCCAGGGCAATGTCTGGTTTCTCCATGGAGCTGTTTCATGAGGACATGCTCTGAAATGTGAAGATGTCCTCTCATCAGTGTTCTTACTCAGAAAAGCTATTATAGAAAGTTGCAAAAACTGGTGACTTTCTAATTGTTATTTTTTTCTATTTCCCTCTGAATGGAAGAAATCTAATTAACACAGTGTTGAGTGTTATTTCTTCCTGTCACATCCTTGCAAACTTGGGAGAACAGCTTTCTGTAACCGGAGGAGCAGGAGTGACTATGGATTCCTTAGAGTGCAGTCTGTTAACAGCTCTAGCTGTCCAAGTTTAAACCTGTGCCCTCATGAGCTCAGTGCTTCCACTTTGAGGAAATGATTATCTGAGATGCTTGAAATAGAGAGTAGTGGTAATTAGATTTATAAATTCAAAAGATATTTTTTTCTTTTATATCCTTATGCATATTTACTGTAGAAAAGGCCTACCTAATTTTTGGTATATTTCTTCAGAACCAAGACAGTCCTGAGATTGATGAAACAGACTTTCTTGAAGCTTTGAAGAAGATTCAGCCTTCATCATTTCGAAGTTCTATTGGACTGATGGACATCAAACCAGTTGGCTGGGAGCAGATAGGTGGGCTTGAAGATGTAAAGCTGAAGTTAAAGCAGGTAACAGTTATTAATCTCTTTATCCCAGCTGAATCCCAGATCCATTCTGTGTCTATAATGAAAATGCCATAATCAAAGTGCACTTAGCATCTTATCCAAATTATTGCTCATGTGGTTTAGTCTTTATCTAAATAGACTTCTGTAGACATCAAAACTAGTTTTTTGGTTTTTTTTTTATGTTTCCCTATCTTAACTCTCTTTTAAAATTTTTGCTTTAAAGAATTCATTATAATCTAAGACACAGGTCAACAGAATTCCTAGATAGTTAAGACATTAATTTTTGATGTATGCAGACTGTTACAGCCATTCATTTGTGTCCATATCGTGACTTACAATCAAGTTTAAAAAGAATAGCCACAGAGAACTTTGGGAGAATATTCAGGCATAGCATGGTATGCCAAGTGAAAGGCACTGGGTGCAGATGAACCAATAAATCAAGCAGTAGGGACCTGAGTTCCTGAGCTGGTGAGGACAGGAGGCTATTTCAGTTCAGCAGGCTCTGGGAAGTACCATATGAGGGGAGGGATCTGGCACGCGCCTGGTACACTAACAGCTCTCTCTCTCTCTCCCTGTCTATTAACAGTGTGTTGAGTGGCCTCTGAAGTTCCCTCACGATTTTGCTAGGATGGGTCTGAAACAGCCAAAAGGTCTTCTCCTCTATGGCCCCCCTGGATGTGCTAAAACCACTCTGGTGAGGGCCCTGGCCACAAGCTGTCACTGTTCCTTTGTGTCAGTGAGTGGAGCAGACCTCTTCTCACCCTATGTTGGAGATTCTGAAAAAGTCTTGTCTCAGGTTTGTTTATTTTTAAGTATTATTTTTTCCCTAGTTGTAAAAGTTATACATACTTAAGTTTAAAGTAGAAGCTGTCTTCACCATAATTCTTCTGCCTAATACTACTCTTTGGTGAATTTCTCCTTTATGATTTTGAATAAGGTTGAGATGAGGTTTTATCATTTTGTGATTTTATCTTTTTAAAGTTTATTTTTAATTTTTAAATATCATTATGCATGGTATGTGTCCAGGTGTGGTATGTGCACTTGTGTACAGGTGCTCACATAGACCAGAAGATACCAGATCCCCTAGCACTTGAGTTGCAGGGGATTATGAGTCACCCAATGTGGGTACTAGCAACTGAATTCAGGGCCTCTGTAAGAGCAGTGAGCACTCAACCCCTGAGGCATCTCCAGCATTTTTATCTTGGCTTGTAAAGTTAAACATTTGTCATCAGGTGGGTGTAGTGGCATATTGCTGTAATTCTAGTGCAGGCAGATCTCTGTGAGTTCCAGGCCAGCCTGGGCTACATATCTTAAAGGAAAACATCATTGTCACTTCTGAAATTCCATGTTAAATATCTTTTAAGAAGACACCTTTCTAACCTCTGTCTATCATTGGCCCTTGTTATATTTGATGATTCCCCAGTTCTTAAGCACTCAGTATCTTCATTTTCCTGTTTTAATGATTACAAATAGCAAAATGAAAATAGTCACCGGAATGGCGTGTGACGTTATGTTTTTTTTCCCTCACTAAGGTATTTCGACAAGCAAGAGCCAATACTCCAGCGCTTGTGTTTTTGGATGAAATTGACTCAGTCTTGGGGTCTCGCTCAGTCGGCACCTTGGGATGTGATGCCCAGGAGCGAGTTCTTTCAGTTCTGCTGAATGAACTGGATGGTGTGGGAGTTAGGACGGTAGAGAGACGAGGGACTAAATCAGACCACCAGGGTAAATACCAGGAAACACGAAGCGCTGCTCGTTAGCCACAGTGCACCATAATTGCAGGCCAGAATTAAGTAGCTTTCTCCCATGGCTTCATTTCCTAACCTAAATTCATCTTACAGAGGGGATTATATGGTTTTGCTTGAATTCTTGGGACTTTTGTAGGGCTGATAAAAATTGTGATTTGGGTAGAAAACGTGAAAAGTTTTATAGGTATCTTAGATGTGAATTTTATTTTTCCTAAGAATGAGACATATATCTTACTTATAGAGAAGGGAGTTTATTCTCATGTGTGTCCTGAAGAAGGGCTTACCCTTTTTCAATTACAAAACAAACTAGTACGTGAGTCACTTCAGTAGTTGAAAGCAAGTAAAGATGGCTTTGGAGTCCTCCGCCTCTGTGAGCCTCTTTTCAGATAGAGTGTTTCTTGTCCTGAGCAGGTAATTTCTGATATATCATAATCATATTCCTGTTTGCTTTCCATTTTTAGAAGTATTTCACAAAAGGAGCATTTTAACTACTCATTAGAAATAAAACACACTGTATTCAGAAGGGACCCATGATAACCTGATCTCATGATCCAGGAATTCCTTGTATATCAGCCCCTTAGCATGCTGGGAAACTTGCTGTTATCACTTGGATTATTCAGCTCGGTGAATGGTTTTTATTTTAGGCCTTCCCGTGACTTGCTTTCAATTGTTTCTTCTTTTGGTCTTGGGACATTGGGAGAGTGACTGCCTGGCCTGAACAGACCCTGAGTGCTGGCCCAGCACCATGCGAAGCCAGCTGTGCTGGTACATGCTGATAAACCCAGAACTTGGGAGGTGTGAGCAGGGAAGCAGAAGTTTCAGGTTCTTTTTGTTGGTTAAAAATTTTGAGACAGCCTGGGGTACACGAGCTCTCGCTTCAAATAGAAACACACATTGCTTCTCATTCAAGGTTTGCATAACTGCAGCTCAGGTTGATTATTTCTGCCTCCAGAAAGAAAAATGAAAAGTAAATTTCCATCTTTGGAGATACTGAAAGCTATACTTTTCAGAACTCTCTTTCTCCCATTAGTCATGCATCCTGACTTTGGCATGTTGTTTGTACAGACTTTTAAAATAGAAAAATTTTTAAAATAGAAAAAATTTGGCATGTTGTTTGTACAGACTTTTAAAATAGAAAATGCATCAAACATTAGGAAAAGCCTCTATAGCTGTCATTCATTGGGTGCCTGAGTGGATTTGGGCACCAGCCAGGTGTTCTTACATCTGGCTTTGCATCAGTTCTCACAGGGAAACACACCTGTCAGGACTAGCCATTCCCTTCAGACACACAGGTAGCTCTTTGATTACCTAGTTGTGGGGTGGCTTGATACCAAGAAGGTGGCTGGAATGGCAAGTAAGCATCTTGGCTCTTAGGAAAGGTTATCCCTGTTTAAACAAAGCACTTTGTCATGTGTGATTTACTTGAAAGGATTTTAATAAGTAACAGTTTGTTGACATTACTTTGTGTTATTTGTTTTCCCTCAGAATATCAAGAAATTCTTAATCAGAATGTCATGATTGTTGTGGCAACAAATAGGCCTGATGTTTTAGATGATGCCTTGTTACGACCAGGAAGACTGGATAAGATGATCTATGTCCCCCCTCCTGATCAAGAGGTAAGCACTGATGTTTCTCCTCTTCTCAGTGGTGCATCCATGTTTGCCCAGGAGCAAGTCTGGCCTGAATTTCAGACTGGGTGCCGGCAGACCTGCTAATGCTGGTCTCCAGTTCTTTGCTTGGTAGCTCTTCATGAAGTCACATAAACATTCCATGTAGTGATTCCAGTGTTTGAGGCAGTGCTGAGGCTAGATGTTTTTGTGCACTGGAATGGAGGAGGTGCTGAAAGATCTTTGACAGTGTCTGGGTCTGTAGGGACTGTAGTGTATCCAGTCAGGAAATCCTTTGCTATTAAACTCCCAGAGCAACTAGTGAAGGGCTCCAAGAATTTGTTTTTTTCTTGGGCTTTTGTCATCAAATTTTAAAGAGTTTTTTTGATTATTATTAAAGTAAATGTCTGATGCTTCTAAATGTATCTGATAATTTCATGTGTTTGTTTCTAAAACTGTCCTGATAGCAAAAGGGAGTTCATCTTGTCTCATAAAGAGAAATGGTTATGATTGTCTACTTCAAACATTAGGAAAAAATTTATTTTACCATTACTGTGTAGACCATTGATGACTCAGGCTCTCTTTCTGAAACAGTGTTTTTTATTGATTGAATATGAACACATACAGACATACCATACATACCACACCACACCCCCCCACACACACTTTGCAATATGATGTGACAATTTGAATTTAAAATGTTTAATGTGTCAGTGTTGAACATCAATATTAAGGATTGTAAATATTTTGGTTTTGGTTTTGTTCCAGGGCAGGCTTTCTATTTTAAAACTCTGTACAAACAACATGCCAATAGGGCCCGATGTGTCACTAGAAAAGCTAGCAGCTGAGACGTGTTTTTTCTCTGGAGCTGATCTTAAAAACCTCTGCAAAGAAGTAAGTTTGTACTGTTTATTTCAAGGCAGAAGCGGTTGTTGTAGGTTTTTATTTTTTCTGTAAATGTTACTAAATATAAAAGAAGAGAAGAACATAAGTCTTAGGAATATAATATTGAATGGCTGTAAGTGTTCATGCTTTGATAACTGCACTAAGTATCAGGAAGAGATTATTGATATTCCAGAATCTTCCTTGGACCCTTCCTACCCTGTCTCCTGCTGTCTCCCACTCTGCCCACTCCTACACTGGAGACACCTCTCAGTCTTTGAACTTTGTGTGTCTATACTCTGCCATGAACTCTGTCTGTGGTGGGAGTATGGAGTTGCATCTTCATACATGTGCATTCTACAAGGAGAATTGCTGGGTCATGGAACATGGCATCTCTTCTTTTACGAAAAACACTGTGTAAACTTTTCCTTGGGTCCAGGTTCCTCTCGTCTTAAACTATGTGGACTCAGAATGTATGTTATTTCGCAGTTTTCCCATTTAAGGCTAGATTTTTAATGTACAAAAAACTATGGTCTATGGTGGATTTTTAGTCACCTTAATTTTTAGCTTAATGTCTTTGATGTTATTGAAGTGCTTTGGTGTGAGACCTAGGATTTACAATTATTATTAATTATTGTATTACACCTAATATTGTAATTTTGATGTTACTGTTAGTTTTTAAATAAAGCAAATTAATTGCTCTCTATTGGTTGTGTCTGTTACCAGGCTGCCTTGGCTGCTCTGCAGGAGAACGGTCTGGAAGCAACCACAGTGAAAGAAGGACACTTTGCAGAGTCACTTAGGACCATGAAGCCGTCCTTAAGTCAGAAAGACTTGACTTCGTATGAAAACTTATTTAAGAAAGGCCTTTCTAACTTGGAAGATAATTAAATTTTTATTTTATTCAGTTTTTTACTTGCTTGTGGTTTGCAATCTTACACTGTGGGGGGGAGAGAGAGAGAGAGAGAGAGAGAGAGTGAGCCTGAGAAACTTGGCCTGGTAAAGACCGTCTTACTTCTAGATGGTATATTAAAGCCCTATAATAAAAAGTGTATGTGTGAATGTGTGTGTGTGATTGTGTTAGGATAATTTTTTCTGGTTGGTCCTTGTTTTGACTTTGAAGAGATGTCATGCTTATAGAAACATAAGGGTGTTTTCCCTTCACCCTCCACACACATGGTTTTGTGAACAGTTTGGGACTAGAATACAGCCGTGCCTCACTCAGCGTGGGGGTGACACTAAAAAGTGTGTTGGTAGGCAGCTTTCAATGTCATAGCAGAATAGTGTTGTTATTTAAGCAAGACAGTGGCTGTACCACCAGGTAAGAAGTCTTAGGAGCTCACTCATACATGCCTGTCACTCAAACATCCATTGACTGGCTCTGTGTGCATAATGCGCCACTATAGCCAGTGTTTAATGGGTGCATCTGACAAATAAAAGTGTCTCATCACCAAACTCAGGAAGTTTAACATCAGCACAGTATTTTAACATACTCAGTGCATTTCTCTTGTTGTCCTGGTGATTATCTTCTAATCATCTTTTTCTGTCAGACAATTTTTTCTGGGTTACACATTGATTTTAGTTGTTATGTCTTCCATGTCTTTACTTGGAAAGAGTTCTCAGTCTTTCTTGTCCTCACCATCTTTAAAAAACAGAACAAGCTTTTTTTTTTTAAAGAACAGTCAGCTCCCAGATGCGTATTTCCAGCACTTCTGTGGATTAGGTTTTATGTCACTAATGGATGGTCTCATTATCTGAAGGCACAGTGCTTCCCGCATTTATTGGTGATGTAATTTGTCCCTCTCCCTCGTTTATAATTATAAGTAACTTGAGGCTATAGATATGTGCTATATTTTAATTTTAAAGAAACTATTAAGAATTAGAAACCCTTTGGTATATATTCTTCCAGTCCTTGATGTTGTTTTAACCTCAGAAGTAATGATGGTGCACAGTTCTTCACTCCTTTCTTCACTAGGCATTTGCAGGGAGCATCTTAACTGGACCATTACTCACTCAGGGTAGCATCTAGGTGCCTGTCACAGAAATGCCCGAGAAATAGCAGAATCTACCCAAGACATTCTGTGACTCAGTTTCTATGATAAGATTGCTCTTGACAACTTCCACGACTAAATGTTTTTGTTTTTACTTCCGTGTTATAGTAACTAACTGGGTTTCCTGACAGTCTCACACACATGTACTTGGTGTTGCCTTTCCCCACCTTCCTTTGATGTTGGCCCTGGCACAGGAGCCTGGAAGCCCCAGGTTCAAACCTAGTAAAGTAGCCACTGAAGGATAAGTGACAGGGTCAAGCGTCAATGTAGACATTGTCCAGGTTGGTCAGAGAGAATTTCAAACAATAAAAATGTTTTATTTTGGGGTCTGGAGAGATGCTCTTCCAGAGGACCTGGGTTCAATTCCCAGAACCACATGGCGTCTCACAACTGTCTGTATTTTTCTCTTCCAGGGGATGTGACACCCTCACACAGACATACATGCAGGCAGAACACCAATATACATACAATACAAATAAAATGATTATTTTAAAAAGACTTGTTTTTCTCAGTAGCCTGAGGGGGCCTAATTTTTAGATTCCATGAATGAGAGCTAAATAGTCATGGCTGAATGTGTCTGTAAGTCAGGTGACCAAGGCTGGAGAAAACACTGGAAGTGTCTAGCATTTGGAGTTGGGGAGACAAAGCTTCCTCAAAGAGTAAGCAAGGTCACAGAGTTATTGGCTAGTGCCGTGGTGGGAACTCAGACCTGCCAGAGTTTGGAGTTTGAGGGTGGGAGTCATACCTGTTTCACATCCTAGTCTCCTAGGCAGCAGTGGCCTGGTGCCCACCTGGGTGCCAGTATTAAGTGTGTTTCTGAAGCAGGGTAGGTGGGCGTGTGATCTGTGTGCTAGTTTCAGTGTGGTGGTGAGGCTGTTCTGTCTTATTTAGGAAAAACTGGATGATGGAAAATTCTAGATGGCACTATCCCCACAGCAGACTCAGAAAAAAAAGGCAAAAAATATGATTCTTTAGTCAAATACCTATTTTTGTAATGATATTTATTGAACAGGTAATTTAATATTTAAATTGCTGCCTTTACCTTAATAAATATAAACCACCCCAAACTGCTGTAATTCTTTGAACCCAAAGGAAAAACAAAATAACATGACCCTTGCATCTTTCAGAATTCAATATACCTGAGCATTAATGCAAAAAGACCAAAGTGGGGGCTGGAGAGATGGCTCAGCGGTTAAGAGCACCGTCTGCTCTTCCAGAGGACCCGGGTTCGATTCCCAGCACCCACATGGCAGCTAACAACTGTCTGTAGTTCCAGTTCTCAGTTCCAGGCAAACACCAAGGCAAATATATAAATAAATAAATAATAAATGAAGGTTTTTTTTTTTTTTTTTTTTTTTTTTTTTTTTTTTTTTTTTTTTTAAAAAGACCAAAGTGTGGCTGCCTGGACCTGTTGTTGCTACAAGCAGAAATGAGTATATTTAAAGGTCTGAGCACAGTCTGTGTGTAGATACATATTTTCAATTCTTTTAACATTTTTTTCTGAAAACTTAGACATGAAATAGAATTGCTAACAGCTTTCCTTACTATCTGAGGAAATATTCATTCACCTACACTGAATGATTAATACTATGGCAAATTTGCTAGCTATTACTAGGACAGTTACAAACACGGGTGAGCATGTAACTCTGTCGTAGGAAATAGTCTTTTGGATATATGCCCAGAAATGTGTAAGGCCAGCCTGGGCTATGGTGTGAGAACTCCAAGGGCATGGTGTGGTACAAATGCTATGGGATTAACCAACCATTAACAATAGTTTGGATTTAAGAAAATCTGGTTGGATTTAAAGCCTACTCCATAGAAGGAAACTCATGCCCGATACTGTAATTCTAGCCAAGAGTCTATAGTTGGGAAGAGACTATAGAGGTCCCAGGCATGAGCCTATTATGATTTCTATGCTGAATAGATACAGCTTCACTGCTCTTTAAATTCATATTTCTCCTGATTGATGGGTGCAGCTCTCAGACCTCAAGAATTTCTTGTTCAGTGGACAGTGGTTAGTGCAGAAACAAACACTGGTTAAAATACAGAGGCTAAATTGTCAGTGAGGACTTAGCCACCAGTGACATCTACATCATACTCTCCCCCAAGATTCAAAGATCATCATGGAAAGGGAGGTGATGTAAAGGACCAGAGTTTGTGGGGACTGTGACTGAGCAGTGTCTCTGGGCATGACAGGATCACTATACTGGAACTCTCAGCAGCAGGTGCCTATGCAAATGAGACCAATCAACAGGTTAGCCTGGAGGGAGGAGTTCATGGTTCCACAGGTGATATACACAGCTGATGGCTTTTCCAAAGGGGACAATCAGTTTTCTTTAAGTTTTCCCCTAGCAGGTGGCCATGCTCCAGTAGATGACCCCACACTCTAGAGTATATGGGAAGCACAAATGGGATTCTGTGCGTTATTTAAAACACAAAATCCCATGAAGTTGGGAGGATTAGGTAGGTAGAAACAAATTTGGGAGGAGATGGAGGTGAATAGGATCAAAGTACCTTAAATGAAATTCTCAAAGAAATAATAAAATAAATTTTTAAGAATGTTCTCTTTTTGCTCAGTTGCACACATCCATGATCCCAACACTCATTTGGTTGAACAGGAGGATCTTAAATTTGGGGCCAGCATGGGCTGTCTTGTAAGATGCTGCCCCTCACCTCCACCCTACTCCCCCAAATTTCTTTACTGCAGAAAGGTTTTGTATTGAAAAATCAACCAAAGCCACAGGATCATTCTACTTTTTGACATTGTGACATACTATCATTATCTGTAAAGGTGTTGGGCTATCTTGCTACTCAGGGCCCAGGAGCCATAGACTAGACACTCTAGTACATCCTAAGCTAGGGTTTCCTCACTGAATGCTGGTGTTTGTTAGTATTTCACACTTGTACGCTGCCAGAGAGCCATATGAGGTTTATTAAGGAGGGGAAGTCGGGGAGAGAAGACAGAAAGAGCAGGGAGACAGAAGAAAGAAAGAAGGGAGAAAAGAAGGGGAGAGGGGGAAAAAATGCTTCCATTTGCGCAGAACGTTTGTTTGGCAAGTGACCTTGTCGTAAAATGTTGCAAAATACAGTATTTTAGGAGGTCAAAAACGGATAAGCTGGGTGAGGTCACTGTGTTTTCTGTCACTAAGGCTTAGGGAATTGAGCCAGCTAAATAAGTCGTCACTTAGGTTGCTGTCTCAAGGGAGGCGAAAATGCTCTATCTGTCTCGATTTCTAGGGTGAATTCACTGGAACCTCGCTCTATTATGCCAAACACCCCAAGATTTGTCGACCCAGGGATGTGGCTCCAGAGATATCTCCCACTCACGCTGCAAAACTATAACGACTGATGAGACAATATAGTTTGCTCTACGCACTATCTCGGGACTTGCCGGATAGGAGCCAGGAATAGCCCTGCGAGATTCCTGTGGAAAAGCTTTAGTATCGGGAAACGCCAGGAGTTGGGGGACACTTAGCGATTGGAATGCTAGCTGCAGACAAGAAAATGGAAGGGCACATCTTGACTGTGTGAGGCTTTCTTAGGTTATGTGCACTTAACTCTAAGAATTGGCCCTGGGGGGCACCAAATGTTAGTATTTCACGTGTGAAAAGAACTTGTACGCTGCAAGAGAGCCATATGAGGTTTATTAAGGAGGGGGAGAAAGGGAAGGCAGAAAGATAGCAGAGCAGGGAGACAGAGAAGAAAGGAAGAAGAGTCTTCCACGTGGTTGGGGATTTTAAAGCTTAGCCACGCCTACCTCGCAGGCTTTGGAGCGAGTCCTTGCAGGTGGGGGCGTGGCTATAAACCAGCAGTGTTAGGAGCCAGCCAGACTTCTGATTTCTTCTCTACCACTCACTAACTACATATCTTGAGCATCTCTGTGTCTAGTAGCCCAACCCCTTTTAGGTCCAAAAAATCTGGCTCAGTGTCTGGCACACATCGCTGACCTAGTGGAATTATTTCCAAAGCAAACTGCCAGTCCAAGTTGCTGAGTTAGGGGACACCTAAAGACAAAGGCAACAGTAGGGGTCAACAGCAGCAATGGTTATCTTCTGCAGTTGAATTTTCTTTCTTTTCCTTTAACCCTGGCTCCCCCGCTCCCCCCCCCTTTTTTTTTTTTTAAGAAATCAGGACGCTGTTAATCTGAACTTTTTACAATTTACTTGTAATTGTAATTTACAATCTGCACGTGTATCTGCACGTGTGCATGTCATGTTTTTGTCCTCGAACACACAGAAATCCGCTTGCCTCTGCCTCCCGAGTGCTGGGATTAAAGATGTGTGCCTGCCTTTAATTATGGGCTTCAATTTGGTTAAATTTACCCTGCCCTGTACCTGGCATCCTCTCCTGGGACTCCAGGAGAAGGTGGTTGTCAATTTCGGAGCCTCTACCTTCCCTTACCCTTCCCTCCAACCCTCCTTTTTAAAAGAGCTGGGTGTCTTTCACATTACACACGAACCTGAACCTCTTAGACTTCGGGGTGCAGGACCCGGGACAGAAAGCACTGGATGATTTGTAGCTGCGCTATCATCCTGCAGGGGGCGTGCGTGAGCTGGCTCATGCGAGTTGGCTGGACCGGTCCCCGCGTGAGCAGAACGCGGCTCGCGGCTCTTCCCGAGCGTTGACAGCATATAAGGCTGGCTCGCCGCTGGGCGTTAACACGTTAACATCTCCCGGTCACAGTCGTCCCAGGTGCGTCTCCCTTCTGGGAAGTTCTGCGGAGTGGGCCCTCGAAGCACCTGCGAAGGCCGGCTTGCTTGGGTGCCCGGACCCCAGGGAGGGATGTGTTTGACCAATACCTTGGATTTTTCCTTCTTCTAGATTTGGAATTCTACACTAAAATCATCATGCGCCTTTTCCAGAGATTGGTGAAAAATAAGGAAGTAAGTTTTTAGAGCAATCGATAAATCTTGAGTAGTGGGATTTGTTTTGTTTTTTAAGAGGAGAGGGAGAAGATGATGGAGACTTTGGATTTTTATACTGTTTTGTTATATTTCGGAGGTTTCATACTGAACTTACCCTTACCTGTTCTCTCTTAGCTCATTCCTTTGACGGTTATCATAACAATGGCGGCAGTTGGAGCCTCATCTTTCATTTTGTATTCCTTTAAAAAATCCGACGTGATGTAAGTATTAACCTCCTGTATTTGCTTTTCTCCGACCTGCAGATTCTGAAACACATGCTGTCAGTGTCTGCGTTTTTCCTGCGAATCAGAACATCAAAGTGTGGTAGCGGAGAGGCTGATAGACGGTCACATTTGTTTCTTATGTCTGAACTCTCCAGCTACTGCTGTGAAGTAAAATGTGATTTCTTTTCTAATTTAAGCCGTGAAATTGAAACATTTAGGGAGTACATATCATCAAACAGAATCGCTTTAAGACTGAAAATTTCAACTAAGGAAAAAATTCTTTCCTAGTGTGGTAGAACTGAAATGAACTCTATTCTTAACTTTGGGTAAAGAAAAGTAATAAGCCTTGCTTGTCTCCTGGGATGCAAGGAAAGCTTATCTCTGCAGCTGACTTTAGGAGACAACAGCTCTAACAACAGGGAGAGGCTGGCGCCTGCACAGTTCAAGCCTAGCGGCCCCACCCCACCCCAATCCCTTCTAAAACCTAGGGAGGCCCTTATTGTTTGACCTTTCACCTCCATTGCTACCTGTTTGTGGGAGCAGCCTCCAATCCCGACCAGTAGGACAAACAGAGCCCTTACAGTGCCCTGCAGAGGGAGAGTTGCTTAAAGCTTGAAAAAGCCTGAATATTCAGTGGTGGCTTTCACTTCAGCTCCAGCTGGTGACTTCCACTGTGCACTTCCACTGTGGATACAGAATCTGTTTCCAGAAATTTTATAGACCTGATCTCTCTCAGGTTTGTGTAAATGAATTTACCTTTATTTAATTGATCTTCTTTTATTTTTAGTATCGATCGAAAAAGAAATCCAGAACCTTGGGATATGGTGGATCCTACTCAACCTCAAAAGGTATTGCTGAAGTTCCAAGATGTGGTTGACATTCAGCTCCGTTTTTTTCCAGCAAAGCAGACAGTGGCCACTGCACTGACAGTGACAATCAGTGTCATTTGGGAAACAGTGGTCTACAGACCTACCTAGTTCAAGTCGTTGCTTTGTTCTGCACAGACACTTTGGACAGCAAAGCTTCTCTGAATCTGTGGAATGGCCATGATAACAAAACTTGCCCTTAGAGCTTAAAGAAACTAAATACAGAGTCATTTAGCATACTGCTCAGCCCATATTTAGCACTCAAATATAAATTCTTGTTATTTAAAAATATATTACCTTGTTTTCCTATCACTTACCAAAATTAATATAAAGTGGGTTAAATTCCTGAAAACGGGAGTGCATTTTCCCCAGTGGAATTAGCTATCATTCACTCATTTTCAAAAGACTATTCCAAAGGTCTTATTTTTTTAAGGATTTATTTTTAATTATATGTTGGGGGGCAAGGAGTCATGCCTGTGCTGTGGTTCTTTGTGGAGGTCGGAGGGTGACTGAGGCCATCAGCTTTCTTCCATCAGGTAGATCTCAGAAATGAAACTCAGGTAGTCAGTCCTGAGAGCAGCCCACTGAACCACCTTGCCCTCTCACTGGCCTGGGTTTTCATTTTTTATAGTTGGAATATTCTGAAGGAGGATCATGGGGTGAGCATGAACATCCTTGAGTACTGTTAGCAAAGACATCACAAAAAAGCAAAGCTGTGCTAGCATTTAGGTCAAGGAGAGACATTCAGGATCTCTGTAAAGTTGTGTCTCCCAGGGCCTGGGATGGGAAAGCACTGGTGTAAACAAATGGAGATGTCTGGATGAGAGCTCACTCATCATTTGTTCCTCCGTGAAGCTGTTGCAAGGAAGAAGTTTTAGGAGCCCACTGTGTGTCTTGACCTGTGCTCGGACCACTGACCATCCATTTACAAGGAATGGATGCACGTCTGAATTTAAATGCTATCTTAGCGCATTAAAATCTTAAACTACTATTGAAAGCAGGACAGATGTATGACTGCCCTTCCTGTTCCCTGACAGCTAGAGACTCAGGGTTCTAGGGGATGGAGTGGTACAAACAGGCCCATCTGCTGTTCTGTGCTTGTTACAGAGGAGAGGTGGTCCTTTGATTACTATAGTGACGTTTTCCCTTAAGGGACTGTGAAGATAGAGAGCAGATGTTAACAAAGTGTCTTGCTTTCTTTTTTCCAAGCTTATAACCATCAAGCAGGAATGGAAGCCTGTGGAAGAGCTGCAGAGGGTTCGGAGGGCAACCAGATGATGGGTCTTGGCTCCTTCCTCCCAAAGAACGCTCTATGAATCTGGTAGAAGCACTTCCGCACAGACTCGACTTTGATGGCAGTGTGCGGAAATGCTTCTGCTACATTCGTAGGGGTTGCTTGCATTTTTTGGATCCCATGTAAGCAAGCGAAGGC
This sequence comes from Sigmodon hispidus, assembly GCA_004025045.1. Classification (NCBI taxonomy): domain Eukaryota; kingdom Metazoa; phylum Chordata; class Mammalia; order Rodentia; family Cricetidae; genus Sigmodon; species Sigmodon hispidus. Next base: position 116,695 of record PVIH01004538.1, read on the forward strand.
AGCATGCAATCTGAAATAGTTTTCTGTGTTTATTGGTGTAAATTTCAATTTTATATTTGAAATTTTATGTTCCTCATGCTTGGGTGTATTCCTTGAAGTGTATAAATTAGATTACTACCTGTAATAAAATATTATTTATGCAAGAAATCTCAAAAGTTATTTACCTTTAAAAGTAGGGGAACATCATTTTTTTCCTTTTATTATGAATAAAGTCTTATTTTTTATCCATGTATTCTCTTGTTCAAACTCCCTTTCCCCTCCTGCCCCTCCCAGTCACTCTCTCTTCTCATCTCCTTATCTCCTCCCCAGCAAGGGCAGGAGGTCCTAGTGTCCCAAGGTGGCTTAGTTCAGCATCCACTCCAGGCAGATCCGCTTTCCTCACCCCAACATTGAGACTGGGTCAGGAGTTCCTCTGGAGGGATTGGGGTCTAAGGTGCCAGTCCAAGGTGTTTCGGAGTCCAAGCTGGGAGGACATCATTTTATGGGAATAAGCACATTTTGAAATATAAAACTTGTCTTTTAAAATACCAAGTATAGATTTCTAAGTTTTACTTCAAGCTCATTCACCCACCCCAGAAAATTTCTGAGCATGCGTTGTTTGCAGCAAAGCAAAGAACAAGTGCAACATTTGGAAGAAAGTGCATGATATGAGTTCAGGAGGAGAGGGAAGTGAAGACAGGTTCTCTGGGAGCTAGTGAAGAGGAGTCTGAGACATGTGGAGATCAGCCCTGCAGATGCCCAGTTGGAAGAAACCTGCTGCTACCAGGAGGATGAAGGCAGGATAGGAGGTGGACCTAGGGGGATTGGGAAGGGGCTGGAGAACCCTGCCTAGCATCCTGTAGAGTCTGCCAGAGACTTGAGAGAGATGGTTTATACCTAGAATACCCCCTTCCTCCTGCCCCTCCCATTGACTGCTCTTAAAAGTAGGGTCAAGTAGGAAGTTTTTCAAGGAATATAAACTAAATAGCAATATAATTCACATGTCTTAGTGATCATCCACTTGAATTGCACTGCTCAGTGTTTATTATGTTTACAAAGTTAGGCAATCATCTCCATCTACTTGGGGAATCTTTGCATTATTCTCGAAGGAACCCTGTACCCATAGGCAATCACCATTCTTGACCCCTCTGCCCACAGCCCAAGGCAAACACTAATCAAGTTTTATTTTCTGGGCTTGGACTGTTCTGGACATTTTATATAAATGGGACAATGTATGGACTTTTGCATTTGATTGAAAATTTTGAGGATTTTCAATTATGTTGCTTCACATCTGCATACCATCCCTTTTGCTGAGGAATTCTATTATGTTATATAGATACCCCACATATTGTCTGTCCATTTGAAGTTGATGGACTTTGGTAATGTTTCTATTTTGGGCTATGGGGAGCAATGCTAATAAGAATAGTCATAAGCAAGCTTTTCTCCAGGCCATGTATTTTCATGTCTCTTGATTATGCAGACAAGATCATTAACTATTGGATTACAAAGATAAATATACTTTTCCTAATTTTTATATGAACATAATGGAACTATATGAAAAGGGCTAAATTCTTGTCCTTTCATAGCAATAAGGCCAATGGCACTTGGAAGTTCTGAGAGGATCCACACTAGAGTACTTCTCACCTTTGTCTCTTGGCACCTTAAAGTTTCCCACAGGGAAATTTCTGATGGCTGATCCCAGGGATTACACATAACTATTGGGAGTTACATTTTTATTTGCTTAAGTTTTTGAAGAAGAACATGATCCCACTTAGAGAAATAAAAATGAATGGCTTGGTGATGGTTGGCCAATGCCAAGGGCAAAGTGCTTTTGGAAGGATGACTGAGCCGTTTCATTTTCAAAGGCAAAGCTGACTATGAGCAGTGTGAGCATGGTGGGGGAAGGTGCTAGTTTGCAGGGGGAGAGAGCAGTGGTGGCAGCCATGGGGCAGGAAAGTGGTCCTCTATCTCCTGCATCATTTATATCCTTTATGACAAAAGATGTAGTAAAGCATAACAAACGCGTCTTACCAGAGCTAACGATGCAGCAGTGAGGGCGAGCTGTCTGCATTTATACTTAATTTTCACTAAGGAGGATCGTTTGCATAGAAATATGACTGCACTGAAAGGCCTCCACCTACTGCTAGATTTGGTGGGTGTCCTTGGAGAGGGGCTAGACTTGGAGGAGGTAGACTTGGGGAGACTAGACTTGGGGGGATACTAAGGCCTTTGCAGACTCTCTTAGGCTGGTCTGTGCTGACCTCCTTCCATGGGGCCTAGAGCTTTCTAGGACATATAACAAGGAAAGACAGCTTGTTTTTGGAAAGCTCTCACACAGAAAAGTGGGAGGAAATCAAAGCAATACTTTCAGGTTTTATGGCTAGATTTTCATAGCAGCAGCTCTCATTTCTATGGCCCAGCTTGAGATGGAAGAATTTTAGTTTCTACAGTATGCCTCTGGGAAAGAATGAGAGGGTTAAGGGATAGGGGCAGGAGATGGTCAGAGAAATTACTTCACAGGCCTTTATTTGGGAGCACTATTTCCACAACACTTTAGTTTCAAAATATTTGGTTACTAAAGTTGTGATCTTAAGATGGGCAGAGTACCATCTGTCTGTAATTCCACCACTAGAGAGGCAGAAGCAGAAGAGTTCAAGGCTAATCTGGGCTGCATAGTGAATTCTAAAGCCAGTCTAGGCTACGTGACAGGTTCCTATCTCAAAAACAGACAAAATACTGAAATAATAAGAAAAAAACAAAAAACAAAACAAAACCAAAAAACCTCCAAGTGTTTTAGCTGGCTTGCAAATGCTGCTTTAGGTATGCAGAGAAATGGGAAGGCCAAAGTTGGGAACATGTGTACTTTTCAGCTGATATTTTTTTCTGTATTTGCTGTTCATGTCTGTCATTTCAAAATGAACTCTTTGAAAAGAAGTCATGTTACCAAAGTTGTTAGGATCATAGTTTGGGTTCTGGCAATCTCTAACAAGCCAGGCTCAGCCGCCTGTCCTCAATATGGGCACAGAGGGAAGAGGTCCGGTGACCTTGCCCCTCAAGTCCATTTCCAGGGTCTTGATACAAGATTCGGGTTTAGAGGAAGAATGAAAGCTACATGGCTAAGCAGTTGGGAAGGTGCTATCCGATCCCCCTCATTACTGGCTGGCATTGTCTTGGCTCCAGCCTCCCTGTAAGGTTCTAGGACAAGTGAGAACCACACAGAGTCTCTTCATGGAAGCAAACTCCTCCAGCTGGCACCAAACTTCATTCTTCTTTTTTTAAATTTTTTATTTATTTAAAAAGTTATTTTCATATATACCATTGCTCCCCCTTACCCCCCTCCCAGTCCCTCCCAGTCCTCCCTCAGCCTCCCTCTACTCCATCCCCATCCATTTCCCAAGGAGGGCAAGGGGTCCCAAGGTGGGTCAGTTCAGTCTGGCATATCTAGTTGAGGTGGGTCCGAGTCCCTCATCCCAGTATTAAGGCTGGGTCATGTGTTCCTTTACAGGGAATGGGCTCCAAGATGCCAGTTCATGCACCAGGAACATAGTCTGATCCCACTGCAAGAGGCTCCACAAACTGCCCACAAGTTGTCTACTTTTGGAGGGTGTGGTTCCTTTCCCTGAAGGTTCCTCAGCAGTTGTTTCTGATTCAGTGAGCTCCCAATAGCTCCAGTCAGCCATCTCTTCTTCTCATAATCCTTCTCATAATCCTGATCCCTTTGATCATATACTCTCTCTTCTCTCTCTCTTCAGCTAGACCAGGAGCTCAACTTGGTGCTTAGCAATGAATCTCTGCTTCTGTCTCTATTCATTTTTGGATGAAGTTCTCTAAGTATCTAAGTATGCTGTTGGGCTGCTCATTCTTTTTTCTAGGAAATTGAAGGAGTCTGCTTCATGGAATTTTCTGAATCAGCATATAAAAGGTCGAGATTGAGAAGGCCTTCATTATCCCTAAATCACAAAGAAAGCAGAGGGTGGGATTACACTAAAGAAGATGGCCTTTCAATAGATACGACTGGAGCAAATGGAGGTGGCAGATGTGCACTGATTCAGGTTTTGAAGATCAAGGATTAATGCCTGTGGTCCACAGGACACATGAGAAGAGTCATGACCAACCAATGCAATGACAAAGGACATGGGGGAGTGACCAAGCCAAAATCAGCACTTGGTTCCACATCTAAAGGCTCTACTAGCTCCCAAAAGTGCCTCATGCAAGGACCAAGACTTTAATACACCCTCTGAGGGACACTTCCCCAAACCACATCAAAGGTCCCATCTGAGAAAAGAAGACTTCAAGGCTGACACTAGTCTCTTGGCACCCCAATGTATTGACCATACAGTGATAGAAATGAAGGCAATCAGGAGAAAGGGGAACTGAGCAATTCCAGAAGAGCCCATAGTGAGACCCTCTATGTCTATGGCTGGCAGAAGTAGCACCAGATATGAGTTCTAAAGTGTAGCAAGGGCAACTTCGGAGGCAGAGCCTTGGAGGGAGCAGAGTAACCACACTTGCCGTTCCTGGTAATGGACATTGTGGCCCATGTGCCTTGTATAGCTGGTTCTATGGTTTTTCACACCATCTTGTGACCTCACTCTGTTCTGGCTCTGGGGAAGGCCCATTCTGGCTTTGTTCTCTGAACACTTATGGCAGTGGAGGAACTGGTGGCGGGAAGGACATCCCTCAGGACCCCAGCTGTAAGAAAGGTTTGGGTAGTACCTGCTTTATTGCCCTTCCTTACACATTGGGCTCATTGGGTGTGTCCTCCATACCTGGAGAGTTAGCTAACAGCTCCCTCCTTGCTGAAAACAAAATCAGATGTCCATGATGGTCAGTTTCAGTTGAAGATGCTTTGCATACCAAACAAAAGGTATCTTTTCTATTTCTAAATTTCCTTGAGTGTGGTATCAAGGCTGACATTTGGGTGATGTTAGATTTCCTCTCACTGTGAGACTTCTGGGGAATCATTTGACTAACTCTGATATTCAGCACTCACCACACCCCAGGCATCTTTCCAAGCATACTTTAACCAGCAACTTTCTAATGTGTGTGTGTGTGTGTGTGTGTGTGTGTGTGTGTGTGTTTCCTGTCCCATTGTAAGTCAGGTCTATAGCCCATGGACTGCCTATTCAGCCCTGCTGTCACTGGGGCTGGCAGCCTTGGCTCCTGTTTATGAGAAGCTGAGTGGTACTCTGAAGACTCACACAGGGAGTTTCCTCCCAAGGGCAGTTTTAGCAAGTGTGGGCCACAGGAAAGTCACAGTTTCTAAGACACAGAATAAGAGAAAGCCTTGCCCACAATGCCAGGGCCTCTCTGGAGCAGACAGGGTAGCTCTGCCTCTCCACAGACAGGACACAAGGCACCCATCCAAGCTGCATGTGGGTCTCATATACATACTCAATCTGGAGCAATGTTCTCAGCTTTCTTGCACGTGAGTCTCCATGGTTCCAGGCTGCTCTGTGGATTCAACATATTAGAACAATGGTTCTCAACCTTCCTAATGCTGTGACCCATTACATTACAGTTCCTCATGCTATGGCAAATTCCAATCACATTATTTTTGCTGCTACTTCATAATAAATTTTGCTATTATTACAGAAGAATAAAGCCTTCTTGAGAATGGAAGTGTGCTAGGGGGTGAGGGCAAAGCTATGTTCAGCAGTAGTAGGCTGCCAGTCACGTCCATCCCTTAGCAGGCTTTCACACAGCATCTGCCTTTCCTACATTTGTGCATCAAAGGTGTTTGGTGCATCTTGTATTCTCAGATAAAGTCCAGGTGAGGAGGAAATTCTAGTCTCTCTTTGAAAACTGACTTCTTTCAAATGTTAAAACGGATGTAGGTCTTCTCTTATACCGCCTCCCAGTGCTGGCCCTGGCCACCCTGGGGATATGTCCTCTACCAGCTTATTCAGTCCCTCAGAGTCCTTGAGGACACAACATTCTTGCTTAAAAAAATATTTATTTATAGGTTCATGGGGACTCAGAACCAACTTTTTGTGAATATGTGATTGAAAGTAAAGAATTTTATAACTAACTTAAAAAATACTCTACTCACTCATGGATTAGGGGAGTGTCTGCTATGTCAAGATCTGTGTTAGGCTCTGGAGGTGCAGGACCCAGGGTGGGGACAGTAGTCATGGAACCATGGAGAAGACTCTTTAGAAAAGAAAGTTGGACACCCCATGGAATGTGTCAACTAGAATGAACAGCCTATGCTGGGGCAGGATGGTTGCGCAGGAGTTGACAGGAAAGAGTTCTTCACTAGCACACATCACAGTGTGAGAATCTTTTTACTGTCTGTGTCCCCAGCCTGAATAGGCTCCATGATGGAAAGCACCCTGTTCACGGGAGCATCCTGAATCTAACACTCAGTACACAGTCAGGATTCAATTAAGCTGGAAGAAGCGAATGAGAAACAATTTGTACATCCAAGTGGGTTAGATTAGACGCTCTGTGAAGCTGTACCAAGGCTTGAGCATTGTCTGGCTAGGTTTATGTCAACTTGACACAAGCTAGGGTTGACTGGGAAGAGGGACTTTCAATTAAAAAAAAATGTTTCTAATAAGGTTGGCCCATAGGCAAGTCGGTAGAGCATTTTCTCAATGAGAGATTGATGAGGGAGGGCCCTGATCACTATGGGCAGTTGCGGGTCTAGGATGGTGGTCCTGGGTTCTGTAAGAAAGCAGAATGAGCAATCCAGGGTGGAGCAAGCAAGTCGGCAGCACTCTTCCATGGCCTCTGCTCAATGCACTGCCTCTGTGCTTCTGCCTTGGCTTCCCTTAGTGTGAAAGACTTATGAGCTGTAATGTGAAATAAACCCTTTTCTCCCCAGAATTACTTTTGATCATGGCATTTTATCATAGCAACTAGAGCCCTAATTATGAGAGGCATCACTCCGTGGGCAATAAGGAGTTGCTGAAGGTCTTAGCCAGGAGATGTCTTCTTACAGTTTGGTCTGGAAGGCTGGGGCCAGGGTCCAGCTAGCACCAGGGAGTGGTCCCAGTGGAAACCACTGGAGAGTGGAGAGACTGCTTAGGTTTGGACTTTCAGGGTCCTGATCCAGAGCCGGGTGATGGGATCTAAGTAGTGAGGGCCATGGAGGCAGTCCCCTTACTAGAATATGGACTTTGAATAGCTGTAATTCACATCAACAAGTTTACCAAGGAAATTATGTCCAGCCTGGACTTCTTGGCTTCCTCTTACCTCTCAGTCTCTTATCACTGTGTGAGACAAGCAGACAGTAGTTCCTCCAACTGGCCGCATACCTTCCAATCCTCACTTCCTGAGTGAGGGCTGGGGGTAAGGTCACCATGTGGCTTAAGCCTTCCTTCCTTCTTTTCTTCCTTTCTTTCTTTCTTCCTTCCTTCTTTTTTTTAAATATTTATTTTACAGGTTGAATGTTTTGCTTGTATATGGAGCACATGCCTGCCTGGTGGCTGCAAAAGTCAGAAGAGAGTGTTGGATCCCCTGGAGCTGGAAGTATAGGCGGTTATGAGCCACCATGGGAATGCTTGTGGTGATATATTTTATATTTAATAAAATCAGTCTGGAATATCAGAGAACAGATCCACCCACAGTCAAGCCAGGAGGGTCAGAGAGTGGTAACTCATGCCTTTAATCCTATAACTCCAGAGAGAGATCTTTCCTGTGTTTCTGTGAGTTCAAGACCTAACTACCAAACAGTAGCAGCTCACATCTTTAATCTTAACTCTAGGATTATGATGCAGAGTTGAACCTGGAAGTGAAACAACTGGGCAAAGAAGATATTTAAGGCAGGCTTAGGAAGATGGTGTAGTATTATTCTGTAGAGGCTCAGGATGAGAACTCTGGAAGATGGCTTTTACCCTGAGAAATTGATTAGGTGAGAATTGACTGTAGTATGTTTCCTCTCTCTGATATTCCAGCTTTTTCCCCAATATCTGGCTTTGAGTTTTCATTTAATAACAACTAGAATTTGTATTTCAGGTGCTAGGAATTGAACTCAGGTCTTCTGGAAGATCAGCCAGTTCTTAATTGCAGAGCCATCTCTCCAGCCCCAGACCCTACTCTCGATGGGTCCTTTTTTTTCATTCGTACAACAATTTTGGTCACAATGCCAGCAAGAGTTTTCTGAAAAAGCCAGATGGTAACTATTCAGGGCTTTACAGTCTCTATTCTGTTGAAACACACAAGCCATGTGCTTCCTACAGTGTGCCCACACTGTTGGTTTTGTGCGTGAGAAGAGACACACACATACTACCAGGGCCACACGAGAGTTTATTCAGGAGAGTTGCCAGGTGGGTACAAGAGCAGAGAAACAGAAGAGAGGAGGAGAGAGACCACAACAAGGGGCGTCCCCTCCATACACCTCAGGTGCGTCCTGCTGGAGCCATGTTGACTTTATCACGTGGTGGCTACATACCAGGAATTTTTGTTTCACCCGGCACCATGCTGGGTTCATCATGTGGAGTGTCAGGAATCCTTACACACACTGTGACTCATACAGCTTCGTGACAAGGACAGGAGTGGGCTGGATTTGACTGTTAATTTTTTCAGCAAAGTTAAAGAAAGTTGAGTTTTAGAGAGTATTGTGGAAGAGGGGACGGGAAAGATTGTGGGGGCCAGAGGATGGGGAATCTGCTGTGAGATTCAACATCGGAAGCTCCACCTGTAAAATCCCACTGACATGCCTGACCCACCATAGGTGAGTTGGACAAGGATGACATCAAAGAACATGCCAATACGAATGAGGAGAAGCCATCGAGGCCTCAGTCCTACCCCAAGGACCTCAGGCAGCTGAGGAAGCTGGGAGCAGAAGAGATGGGATCAGGGAGGAGCAAACCAAGGTTGTCCAGGGCCAGTCAGCTCTGAAAACGTACGTACAAATAACATCATGTGGACTCAACAGGTTATATTTGGGAATCTATGTGTATATACAAATACATATATGCATGTAATAACATCGAAACGAGAGGTCATAAATTTGAGGGTGAGCAGGAGGGGGTAAATGGTTAGTCTGGAGAGGAAAAAAAGGAAGGGAGAAATGTAAATTAAAATTTCAAAAATAAGAATAAGAAAGTTATGTTTGGATTATTATTACCTTCCTTTTAAAAGAATGGAAGGTTGGTTTCCCAGTGTGGTCTGGTAGGACTGTGTACGTGTTCCCACTGTTGTCCTGAAACACTGCCACTACTTACTGATACTTTATATCACCCCGATCCCTCGAGTGCCAGGACCAGGCCTCTGGGCACCAACACCCAGCTTAGGGTGAGGACTTGCCAACTACTCAGTAAGTTTTCAATGGATGAGATCCTCACTGAAAGCTGAAAGTAAAAATTTATTTTCAAAAGAGTGAGAGATCTGTCAGCATTTGGTAAATGCAATGTCATGGGCACCTCTAAAAAGGTGCGAAGGAAAGAGTCATTTGGCCTGAAAAGTAGTGTTCAGAGGCCTGGGGGCAGGAGTGGGGAACAGCCAGCCTAGTGTGAAGTTGGAAAAAGCCTCAGCTGTGAGGAGAAAGAGGAAACTATAGGTAACAGGGAAAAACTGAGGAGGAGCCAAGAAGCCAGTGGCCTGAGAGGGCTTCCTGTGTTGGCCAGAGCTCCCAGAACATCCCACCACCCTGCTTCTTGGGTCCCCTCACTGTTACCCAACTAACTACTAACCGGAACTAGGGTGGCAGAGGCTGAGGCCACGGGGAGTCTCAGCCCTGTGATTACCAAGGTCTGACCCATTTGTGGTCACTAGAACACAAACCTATGTGGCTTTCTGTGGCTGCCTCCCCTGAGAGTTCTCAAGGCCAGCTGCCCACAGGCCTGTTTTGTTTCCTCAAGCTGACCTCTTTACTGCCTTCTTTCCCTTCATTTCCAAAAAGTTTGTCCCTCTGCCCAGGTGAGGAGTCTTTCTGTCTGTGCCCTGGGTAGGGGTGGTGTGTTCCTGGGCACAGCACACCCTCTCCTTCCACTTCCTCCCTTTTCTCTGACTGCTGGAGGTCCCAGAGCTGGTGGTAGCAGTGACTGGATGATCCAGGGCCGCTGGCATCGCAGTATCATGGGTCCTGGAAACCACTGGCCAGGTTCAGTGGCTTTCTGGAAAATATGATATACAAGCATTGGGAGGCAAAAAGTCATGACTTGTAGGTTTTGTTTATCCCTGTGGTGCGTTTACCCCATGCCTGTGCTGAAATGAGAGAAATTGACATCATGTCATAGAAGGCAGAATAGGGAAGAGATACTCAAGCTTCCAGAGATCACTTCACACTGGGTGTGAACCCTGGGGGAAGCATCTGGCACAGACAATACGGTATAATCACTGGGAAGTGAGGACGTTGAATATTTCTTTAAAAAATATTATCATTTTCTTATACATTTTTATAACATGTGGTGTAAAGCCAAAATGGTTTAACAGTTGCTCTGTGAAACTGCAAAATTAGACCATTAGATCTGGTGAGCTGTGAAAACTGTTTTTAGCCAGCCACCAGCTCCACCTGGACTGGGAGAAAGTGAGACCCCAAATTCTAGAGGGAGCCATTTTCCTGGCTGTATCTCCTCTCCTCATCCAGATGTTGGGCAGCCTCAGCTGGATCTGCAGGTGACTGTCCACAGGCCTGAGTCCTCATAAAGTCAGTCCTTCATGAACAGAGCTTGGCCCTAGCTCCCCAGCACCACCAGATATGCCATTTCCTGGCTTGGACCTGCTTTAGTCCAGTCTCTGGTGGCCCAGAGCCAGGAAGTCCTTGTGATGCAAAGCTCTTCCTCTCGGAGGTGTGAAATTCTGAGGGCTAGAATTACTACAACACTAAGACTCATGCTTGCTCAATGCTCCCCACAAAGTAAGAAAGGGAGGCAACATCTCTTTTGTATCTTGCATCTGCTTCTTGTGGCTGCAAAGGTGCCACTCTTGATCTGCATGGACATGGCTCTGTTTGGACATTTCTTACTTAGGAGGACGAAAAGCACAGCAGAACTCATTCGCTATATTTTAAGTGTGTCCATCCTTGCTCTAGCCCTTGGGGACATCTGAGGTGGTGACCCACCATGATGAAAAGACTCAGGCAATGAGTTGAATTTCTGGCTGTCTGTTCCCACGTGTCTGCCTATGAACTATGTACCTACTTTCAAAGGTGTGGGTCCTGTCCAGGGCTTGAGAAACCTGGAGAAAGGGTTCCAGTCCCACTCATTCTCCAGGTCCTCAGCTGCAGATGCTTTCCTTCCTTCCTTATCAAGCACAGCGCTCTGTGTTCACTCATAGAAGACCTTCTCCAGCCCTCTCCGCTGGCAGGGTCATCTCCGGGGTCTCCTTTGAGCATGAAACGTGTGTTCCTACGCTCAAGAAGCCAGGACCTTGTAATTTGGTCATTTGACCCACGTAGGGTCACACGGCAGGGCCAGGGAGGAGGTGATAAGGATGCAAGGCTTGTTCAAGCCTTAGTGTGGGCAGCTGAAGGCAGCAGAGCTGAGTGCTGAGTGCTGGGGAGAGCCACTGAGCTCAGCACCAAGGCAAAGTCCCCCAATAACATTCTCGCTCAGCAAGTGCTCTGCTTTCTTACTGCATTTTCAAAGTCCATCAAGTCAGTTCTCAGCAATCACAAAATAGACTTAGAACTGCAAAGAATACAGGAAAGAGGCAGAAAACGGCACCTAGCTTCCTGATCACGCTAGTCCCCCACTGCTCTTCTCAGACTGAATGCCGGCCTTCTGCAAACAGTGAAACAGGGTCCTCACGCAGTGCGCGACGGCCATCCTCTACGTGAATCTGTGGTAGCTGACTCCTCAGAGGCTGTTTATACTGATGCCTCTTCAGGTCACCTTCAGCTGAGCTCCTTGCTTTTTGGTGAAGACTTTTCTATTCCTGTATTTTGAGGCATCATTTTCCTTCCACGGATGAATATATCCCTCTCCTCTGAATACATAGTTCTAACTATTTTCCGTCTATTTATTATGGTTGAAATTTAATCTCTCCTTTGCTCTGCTTCTTTGAAAAACATTTTGGGAAACTAGTTGAAAATACCGTGGGTGAAAGGGTCAGATACAAGCTCATGTCGCCATCTACTGGTCTCTTGTGAGTATGACCAAATTGAACTGGAATGGAGCTGCATAAACAGGTTTAATTAGTTGCTTACAAGTTAAAGTTGCATATTAGTTGCTCAGCAGGTTAAAAAAAGCACTTATCATCCACATTTGGCAGCCACTGACCATGCAAAGCTGTCTTCTGCCTTCATACTATAGACAAACTCACTCCTATGCACACTCATTGATCATAAATAAAAATAAACAATTTAAGAGGAAAGATCTGTGCAACCAACATATATAACTAATAAGGGTTTGTGCCTGAATCTTTGCAAGTCCTATAAAAACTAAACAGACATAGAAAGAAATTTAAAAAGGAGAACATGTGAAAAAAAAAAGTCCAAATGATAATGAATCTTTGAAAGCAGTTGACACATTACTCTATAGAACAACAGTGCATGGTTCTCAACTGGTGGGTCGTGACCTCAAAACTTCAAGCAACCTTTTCACTGGAGTCACATATCAGATTTTTACATTACAATTCATAACAGTAGCACAATTTCAGTTATGAAGTAGCAATAAAAATAATTTATGGTTGGGGGTCACCACAACATGAGGAACTGTATTGCAGTGTTGCAACATTAGAAAGGCTGAGAATCACTGCTTTAGATGCTCTTAAGAAGAGATGTAGTAAAGTCTAGGACAACCTCAAGCCCTGGGTGCTTCATCCTGTAAGAAAAAACCCAGGCTGGGTATGGTGATGCAGGCATTTAATCCCAGAACTGGGGGGGGGGAAGGGGAGTAGGGGGTAGGAAGCAGAGGCAGGCTCTGAGTTTGAAGCCAGCCTGGTCTACAAATTGAGTTTCAGGACAGCCAGAGGAAAAGGGTCCTACAAGTAGACAAAATAGTTAGTGACCACCCCTGTTCCCACTGGTAAGAATCCCACAAGACATCGAGCTACTCAGCCATAACGCATATGCCAAGGACCTAGGTCAGACCCTACAGGCTCTCTGATCTCTGTGAGCCCCTGTGAGTTCCCATCAGGGATTCTGTGGGCCGTGTTCCGGTGGTGCCCCTGTTCCCTCTGGGTCCTCTGACCCTTCCTCTCCTCCTCTGCAGATCAAGCCCAGCAGAACCATCATCAAAGAGACCAGAGAAACTTCACCCAGAAACTGATGGGAGCAGAAGCAGAGTCCCACAGACAAACTTTTGCCTTGTTTTGAAGTCTGCCCCTGAGAAATAAAATTTCAATTCACAGTGAGATATCACACACACACACACACACACACACAGACAGACACACACACACACACACACACACACAGACAGACAGATACATACACACATAGACAGATACACATATATACAGAGACACAGACAGACAGACAGACACACACACACAGAATGGTTAAGATTAAGACCAATAATGACAAGTCAGACAAAATTTAGGCCATCCAGTGTTTATATACTCTAGTGTCTATATACTACCTTGGAGAATTGTTCCACACAATCTTATCCAAGTGTGTGGTGTGAGGGGGGAACCCAGTGCCTCAAACATGCAAGGCCCATCCCTAGCCCTTGTCCATCCCTTGTTCTGTATAATATTATATTTTACAAGTTAATTACAGACATGCCCTACAACATAGCAACTTGATTTCTTGGTATATATTCAACAAAACTGTGTACCAAGACCCACAGATTAATTCTGACTTTCTTGCTGGTGCTGCCCATAATGGAGACAGTGGACATATCCATGAAGAGGAGGTATCAGAGTTTATAGTGTGTTGGTGTAACAAAGCAGCTAGCCAAACAAAAAGTTGCATCTGTATACAGCAAACTGCAGGTAAATTCTGCAAACTGAAGCTGATCAAAAGAAGTCAGATGTAAAATAATGCAGACTATATTAGCATTATACAGTTAGAAAGGTCAGAACTGGATCCTCACAGTGTTTGATGTCAAGATAATAGTGATCATGGGAAGGAGATTCATATTCTCCTTACTAGGAAGTACCTCTCTTTAGTCTCACTTGAGGGAAATACACATGTTGCTGTGACTTTTTTCTCTCCCTTGAGCTGGGAGGGGGTCATAGGAGTATAATATTTGTGTGAGCTAAATCGTTTGGTTAAAGAGTTCAGCTATTTTTAATCTGTTCATAAATTGCCAGATTGTCCTCAAGAATGTGATTGACAGCAAGCCACCAATGTCCCAAAGTGAGGTCTGCAGAGGCTCCTGGCATTAGATCTCCCTCCAACCTTCTCCAGGATCTTGAGAAATGGTTACTTTGTTTCCAAGCAATGCCTGATAGGGTTAGCACACGCTCCTCTAATCCTTAGAGAAAGGAACATTTTCTTTTGAAATGCTTGATGGGTAATTTCATTTCACACATACTGCATCCTCAACATGGAGCTCTCACATATTTACTAGTAGAAGATTATTCTTTGTGGATCTGCATTTATACAGAAATCAGCTTTATATTAATATTTAATGTATATGTTTCCAGAAGACTGACATAATATTTAGATTTCGAGCAGACATTTTTTGTGTATTACCGTGTTAAACTTGTTTTTTTTTTTTGGGGGGGGGGCAGAGTATCACTAGGTAGTCCTGGCTGATTTGGAACTTGTATGTAGACCAGGCTGGCCTCAAACTCACCTGCCTCTGCCTCCTGAGTGCCAGGATGAACTGTGAGTGCTACTGTACCTAGCAATTTAATCGTTAACTCCACCAAGAATATCCCACTGCAGAATCTGCTGTAGTGTGAAGTAAAATACATAAATCAATTTTTATTATTCATCAGCAGCTCATTGACATTTCTTAGCAGAACTCATTAATACAAATGCAGGTCTCTTGGTGTTTCCTGCTCTCCATGGGGATTGCTGTTGCAGCCATTTTGTTGTACCAGCTTATATCCTGTACTGTGTCTCTATAAGGAAGACACTTTACTTTGTTCTGTTAAAAGCATTAAGAACCTCTTACTTTCTCTACCATTAATTGTGGCCAAGATAGACTGGTAACTCCAGGCCTGTTTCCCTGCCAGCAAGAGGCAGAATTACAAGAGCAGATGATATCTGGCCAGGAGAAACCCAGAACCACCTGGCCGCACATGGCTGATGGAGCGGAAGGTGGGGCCTGAGGAGTAAGAGGAGAGACCAGCGGTTATAAAGCTCTTGCTTGATGCCAGCTACACTGCACATTCCCTTGAATAATACTCAGCAGCCTGGCGTGCAAGTACTGGAAAGCGATGGAGCTAGCCCAGGTTACCACAGAGCCTTATGCACGTCTAGCCAAGTCACGGCTGCACTGCCTGGCTTTACCTTTCCTTCCTTCCTTCTCTCCCTTCCTCCCTCCCTCCCTCCCTCCCTCCCTCTCTCCTTCCCTTCTTCCTTCCTTCCTTCCTTCCTTCCTTCCTTCCTTCCTTTCCTCCTCCTCCTTTGAATGTTTATGTACTTATTTGGGTAGCTGGCACACATGCACATGCTCTGGTGTAGTTACACAGGTTGAATGTCAGAGAACATCTTGAAAGAGCCTGATCTCTCCTTCCATCATGTGGGTCTGGGGATTGAACGTAGGTCCTCAAGTTTAATGGAAAATGCTGCCACCTTTATCCCCCCAGCCGCCTCACCAGGCTTCCTTCTCTTCCATGTTCATGTACTGAGTGCCTTTTTTCTTCTCTACTGTGTCTTTTTGATTATTATTAGTTTCTTTTAAAATTTAGGCTAGCCAAAATGCAAGGGCCTTGCTTCCCCCAACTTAGGGACATGTAAGTGCCCAAGGATTCGAGGATGTCCATAGAGCAAGGGTGATCTGGGTGCTGAAGGTCTCCCTTCTGTTTTTTTGTGACTGTGAAAATGGACAGGAGCACTGGGGATGCAGATGGCTCCACGTCAGCTGCTAGCTGAGTGTGTTCAATGGAAACAGTGCCAGTCTTCTGCTACTGCTCCTAGGAAACCTCCCCGGGAAGGACTGAGCATCCAGGCCGTATTAATTCCCTTCCTATCTCCGCAGTAAACACCAGTAGCTACTTTAAAAAGGGTGGAGGGCTTTATCGGGGCTTAGAGCCCAAGATGGTAGGGGGTGGCAGTAGGAACTGGGAGCTGAGAAGTGGAGGCTCACATCTTGAACCAACAGGAAACAGAGGGAGCAAACTTTGAACCCTCGAAGTCCAACCCCAATGACATTCTTCCTCCAGAAATGCCACACCCCCTAAATCTTCTCAAATATCTGGGAACCAAGTATTCAAGTACTGGAGGCTTTGAGGATGCCTCATGCAAACCACAGAGGCTCAGCATAGCATGGGAGAAAAGGACAGGGCCTGAAGGACTCCAGGACTGGAGAAACAGGATGAGGCAAAGGTTCCAGGTAAGTGACCAGAGAGGTGAATGGAGAAACAGGAAAGAACATAGGCACAGAACCAGCACGGTGTCTCCAGGAGGAGCCAGGGTAGGGGGCTGTGATAGAGTGTGATTTCCGACCTGATTGAATATTCTGGCTGATTAGGAGTGACTCATTTGTAAAGCCAATCGTGCCTCCTACAGGCTTGTTTACGTTAGATTTTGGAGCCTGATTGTGGAGAGTCTGTGAAGATAGAGAGGCCAGGGGTATTACGGTAACCAATGTGAAGTGATGGTTGTGAAATATTCAGCTTATGCCAGCAGCCTGGAATGCAGGACTTCATTTAGTTCGAAAGAGAGGCCTACGAGTCAGGCGGTGATTCCACTTCGCCATGAAAGGACAGGTCCAGGTCACTCCCACTGGATGGGGTTTAAACTCAGAGCCAGTTTCTCCTCCGTTGCCCAGAAGCTGATCTAGATAAAATAAACTGACATAAAGTTCTGTGCAGGTTCTTTTTAATGCCAACTTGATTTAGGCTAGAGTCATCTGAGAGGTGGAAACCTCACCTGAGAAAATGCCTCCTTAAGATCAGGCTAGAGACAAGCCTGTAGGGCATTTTCTTAACCGGTGATTGGTGTGAGAGGGCCCAGCACATTGTGGGTGATGTCATTCCTGGGCTGATGGTCCTGGACTTTATAAGAAAGCAGACTGAGCAAGCCATGAGGAGCTAGGAGCTAGCTAGTAAGCAGCATCCCTCCCAGCCCCTGCATCAGCTCCTGCCTCCAGGTTGTCATATAGTTCCTGCCTTGGCTTTCTTCAGTGGATTGTGACTTGGGGTTTATAGGCCAAATAAATGCTTTCTTTCCCAAGTTATTTTTGGTCATGGTGTTTCATCACAGTAACAGTAACCCTAAGGCACATATATGCTTTTCCATTTTCAAATTAATCCTTGAGAAGAGAATCTACTTGCATTAAACGAAATTCCCTAGAAGTGTCAGCAGGGCCATGTACAATCTCTCAGTCATGGAGGGAGGGGAGAGGAAGAAGATAATTTGGTACCAAGGACCCTGCTAGATTTTGAGTGACACTTTTATTCATCTCTAAGTCTTCACATGAGGCTTGATCTTATTCTCTTGTATGGCTCAAAGTGGGTATAGGTTTATACTTAAGCCAGTTTGCCTGGATGAAACAAGCAGGCTTGAAATTGAACTGGCGAGACATCAGACAGGTGCCAGAGAGTCACTGGAGCTGCCAGGAGATGCAGAGGAAATGCTGCTCTGAGAAAAGGTCTGCAGATCATGTCACAGTGCACTCTAGAGCAGGCGGAGATAAACTCTGCCTGTCACAGTCCCCCAAGCTGCTGCTGAGGGAATTTGAAAGGCTACCCACCTCCAGCTGAGTGATCAGATAAGGATTGGGGACCCTGAAGGACAGACTCAGACCCCACCCAGAGGTGAGGAGGGGTCAGCAGGCCCCAGCACCTGTATCCCTGCCAGGGAGAGGAGACTTGAGCTCCCGTCTGTTTCAGTTCCTGTTTCGGGACGGGGTGCTGTCTGCAGAGCATGTCCCAGTGCACTCTGGAGCAAGCAGAGATAAACTCTGCCTGTCAGGGTCCCCCCAGCTGCTGCTGAGGGAGTTTGCATGGCTGCCACCCCCCTCCAATTGGTCAAACAGAGAAAGATTGAAGACTTGAAATTCAGTCCCCTGCACAGTGTAGAAGTAGTGATTGAGCAGACCTTTTCCTCAGAGATCACAGGAGGCACACAAGCCCGAGTACCACAACTGAACAGGAGCCATCTAATCGTGAACCACTAAAGCCATGGGCAAACGCCAGTGAAAAAACTTACATAATAATATAAAAAACAACAAGGTAACTCCAGAAGAAAGTGGCAATCCTACAAATACAAGATCTGAACTGAGCAATGAAGAGGAAACAGAAGGAAGCAACACCAAAAATTCCTATTTGATGCTCATTGAAGCTCTCAAAGAAGATATGAAAAATAGCCTTAAAGAAATAGAAGAAAATGCAAACCAAAAATTGGAAGAGATGAACAAATCTATGAAAGAAACATGCCAGGAACTAAAAGCTGAAATAGAAGCAATAAAAAAGACACAAAATGAGGCAAAGATGGAAATAGAAAATCTGAAGAAAAAGCTGGAACCACAGATACAAGCATAACAAACAGAGTTCAAGAGATGGAAGATAGAATCTCTGAAGTGGAAGACTCAGTAGCTCAAATAGATATATCAGTCAAAGAAAATAGTAAAACTAAAAAAGCCATAACTCAAAATGTTCAAGAAATCTGGGACACCATGAAAAGACCCAATTTGAGAATAATAGGAATAGAAGAAGGAGAAGAATACCAGCTCAAAGGCACAGATAATGTTTTCAATAAAATCATAGAAGAAAACTTTCCTAATCTGAAGAAGGAAATGCCTATAAAGATACAAGAAGCTTACAGAACACCAAACAGATATGACCCCACAAAAAAAGTCAGCGTGCCACATTATAATCAAGCCACAAAACATACAGAACAAAGAAAAAATTTTAAGAGCTGCAAAAGAAAAGGGCCAACTTACATATAAAGGCAGACCCATCAGATTAATGCATGACTATTCAATGGAAACGATGAAAGCTAGAAGGGCTTGGTCAGAAGTTATACAGACACTAAAAGAGCATGGCTGCCAAACTAGAATAATATACCCTGCAAAATTATCAATCACCATAGATGAAGTAAACAAGATATTTCATGACAAAGTCAGACTGAAAGAATATCTATCTACCAATCCAGCACTACAGAGAGTATTAGAGGGAAAACTCCAACCTAAGGACCATAGATACACCCACGAAATCACAAACAATCAATAATTCCACAGAAGAATACTCCAGAGAAAGGAAATATAAACAAGTTACCACCAAAAATGACAGGAAATATCAATCAATGGTCACTAATTTCCCTTAATATCAATGGACTCAACTCTCCTATAAAACACCACACACTAACAAGATGGATACAACAACAGAAGCCATCCTTCTGTTGCCTACAAGAAACACACCTCAAACACAAGGACAGACACAGGCTTAGAATAAAGGGTTGGGAAAAGATTTTCCAGTCAAATCGTCCTAAGAAACAAGCAGGGGTTGCAATCCTAATATCTAACAAAGTAGACTTTAAGCTAAAAGCAATTAAAAGGGACCAAGATGGGCACTACTTATTCATCACAGGAAAAATTGGTCAAGAGGAGATTTCAATCTTGAATATTTATGCCCCTAATATAAGGACATCTACTTATGTAAAAGAAACTCTGCTAAAGCTCGAATCTCACATTAATTCTTTTTTTTTTTTAAACTTTATTTATTTATCTGGAACTGGAACTACAGGCAGTTGTTAGCTGCCACATGGGTGCTGGGAATCGAACCCTGGTCCTCTGGAAGAGCAGATGGTGCCCTTAACCGCTGAGCCATCTCTCCAGCCCCCACATTAATTCTTACACCCTAATAGTGGGAGACTTCAATACCCCACTTTCAACCCTGGATAGATCAACCAGACAGAGCCTCAACAGAGAAATAAGGAGTCTAAAAGAAGTTATGATGCAAATGGATTTAATAGATATCTACAGAAGCTTCCACCCAAATGCAAAGGAATATACATATTTCTCAGCTCCTCATGGAACTTTCTCCAAAATTGACCACATAATTGGTCATAAAGCAAATATCAACAGATACAAAAAAATGGAAACAATCCCTTGTAACATATTGACCACAAGGGCCTAAAGTTAGAGTTCAACAACATCAAAAATCAAAGAAAGCCTACCAACTCATGGAAACTAAACATCACTCAGCTGAACCATCTCTGGGTCTAGGAAGAAATTAAGAAAGAAATCAAAGTCTTCCTAGAATTTAATGAAAATGAATCCACAACGTATCCAAACTTGTGGGACACAATGAAAGCAGTCTTAAGAGGAAAATTCATAGCTCTAGATGCCTATATGAAGAACCTAGAGAAATCCCACACTAGAGACCTAACAGAGCTGAAAGCCTTAGAACAATTAGAAGCGAACTCACCTAGAAGGAGTAGACGGCACAAAATAATGAAACTTAGAGCTGAAATCAATACAATTGAAACAAAAAGAACAATACAAAGAATCAATGAATCTAAGAGTTGGTTCTTTGAGAAAGTTAACAAGATAGATAAGCCCTTAGCCAAACTAATCAAAAAACAGAGAAGAGAGTGTTCAAATCAACAAAATCAGAAACGAAAAGGGGGACATAACAACAGACCCCCAGGAAATACAGAGAATTATCAGATCATATTTTGAAAATCTGTATTCCACAAAAATGGAAAACCTAGAAGAAATGGACAGCTTTCTGGACAGGTACCACCTACCAAAATTAAATGAAGATCAGATTAATTACCTAAACAGACCTATAACCCTTAAGGAAATTGAAGCTGTCATTAAAAACCTCCCCAAAAATAAAAGCCCTGGTCCAGATGGTTTCAGTGCCGAATTCTATCAGACATTCAAAGAAGAATTACTACCATTACTATTTCACACAGTAGAAACTGAAGGAATATTGCCAAATTCCTTTCATGAGGCCACAATTACCCTAATACCTAAGCCACTCAAAGACACAACAAAGAAGGAGAATTACAGACCAATTTCCCTTATGAATATTGATGCGAAAATTCTCAACAAAATTTTGGCAAACCATATACAACAATGTATAAAAGATATCATCCACCACAACCAAGTAGGCTTCATCCCAGAGATGCAGGGCTGGTTTAACATACGAAAAACTGTAAATGCTATCCATCATATAAACAAACTAAAGGAACAAAACCACATGATCATATCCTTAGATGCTGAAAAAGCCTTTGATAAAATCCAACACTCCTTTATGATTAAAGCCCTGGAGAGATCAGGAATACAGGGAGAATACCTACATATAATAAAGGCGATTTACAAGAAGCCGACAGCCAGTATTAAACATAATGGAGAAAAACTCAAAGCAATCCCACTAAAATCAGGAACTAGACAAGGATGTCCTCTCTCCCCCTATCTATTCAATATAGTTCTTGAAGTTTTAGCTAAAGCAATAAGGGAACGAAAAGAGATTAAGGGGATACAAATTGGAAAAGAAGAAGTGAAACTATCTCTATTTGAAAATGATATGATTGTATACATAAGTGACCCACAAAATTCTTCCAAGGAACTGCTACAGCTGATAAACACCTTCAGCAATGTAGCAGGATACAAGATTAACTCAAGGAAATCAGTAGCCCTTCTATACACTAAAGATAGAAGAGCTGAAAAAGAAATAAGGGAAACATTACCCTTTATAATAGCTGCAAATAGTATTAAATACCTTGGAGTAACTATAACCAAAGAAGTAACAGACCTATTTGACAAAAATTTTAAATCACTGAAGAAAGAAATTGAAGAGGATATCAGAAAATGGAAAGCTCTC